>CM075753.1:1012706-1137706 GCA_037974335.1 Prionace glauca
TCACGTGCTCACTGTGTCACATGTAGGCCAGACCGGGTAAGGACGGCAGATTTCCTTCCCTAAAGGGTATATTAGTGAACCAGATGGGTTTTCCTGACAATGATTTCATGGTCATCAGTACATTCCTAATCCCAGATATTTTTCATTTGAATTCAAATTCCACCATCTACCGTGGTGGGATTCGAACCCAGGTCCCCCAGAACATTAGCTGAGTTTCTGGATTAATAGTCCAGTAATAATACCACGAGGCCATCACCTCCCCACAAGTCACAGTTAAGCCCTATATTAACACTGCGATGAAATTACTGTGAAGTTCCCCTAGTTGTCACAGTCTGGCGCCTGTTTGGGTCCATGCACCTCACCAACACGTCTTTCAGGCTGGGAGAGGAAACCGGAGTACCCGGATGAAACCCACGCAGACACGGGGAGAACATGCAAACTCCACACAGACCGTGACCCAAGCCAGGAATCGAACCTGGGTCCCTGGTGCTGTGAGGCAGCAGTGCTAATCACTGTGTCCCCATGCAGGTTGGAACACGTACATTTTATCATGCTCAGGACATAGGCACGGATGAGTTGCGACACAGTGGTTAGCACTGCTGCCTCACTCCGCCAGGGACTCGGGTTTGATGCCTGGCTTGGGTCACTATTTGTGTGGAATCTGCATGGGTTTCCTCCTGGTGCTTATGTTTCCTCCCACACTCCAAAAAAGTGCAGGTTAGGTTGACTGGCCATGCTAAATTGCCCCTTAGTGTCGGGGCAACTAGTTAGGGTAAATACATGGCATTACTGAGATAAAACCTATTGTTGTCAGTGCAGGGTCAATGGGCCGAATGGCCTCCTTCTGCGCTGTTGTGATTCTATGAATCTATGATTGGGCCGAAGGATCTGTTTCCATGTTGTATATCTCTACAGGGCCAAAACAGCAACAACAATTTGAATTCACACACAAGAGTACTCAACACTTACCTGGATGGGTGAACAATACTCAAAGTTCAACATCATCCAGAACAAAGTAACCAAATTGGCACCATGTCCACAACATTCAACATCCACTCATGACACACATTGGCAGTCATATGTTATTGAGGTTTATAAACAGGCCCCTTGGCCCAACTTGTCCATGCTGCCCACTGTACCATCCACCAAACAGCACCGTGGAATAGAGGGTTTGGGGGAAATGGCACGGAATAGGAGGCGAGGCTGGCATAAATCAGCCAGGATGGTATTGAGTGGCGGGGGCGGGCTTGGAGGGCCTGGTGGCCCACTCCTGCTTCTTGTGTTTTATGCAGTTCAAGGCAGCTCACCACCACCTTCTCAGGGGCACTTAGGGATGGGCAATAAATGCCGGCCTAGCCAGTGATGCCCAAAGAATTTGATAAAAGGTTTAATCCGCATAATGTCCCAAAGAAACATCAGAAATGGACATTGAGAGGTTGAAATGCCAGGGAGATTAGGCGGAATTAGACTTGGCGAGTGAGGTGAGTTTTGAGGCCCCCATGATGATGTCAGAACAAGTGGCTTTTTTGTGTGGAATTTCCAATATTGCAAAAAAAACACTTCTGTTTTCACCCTCCTATCGAACATGTACTTAGATTGAGATGTTATTGTTCTTCTCTGCATCCTGATGAAGTAGGGGAGAAGGGGGGATTTGGAGATTGGAGGTACTGGGTGGAATCTTCCCTTCACGGCGGGTGTCTTGCTCGCTGCCTGAAAAAAGTTGACGAGAGACCCACATTGATTCTGAAAAGGCCGGTTGTACTCTCTGGCCATCAGGCAGTGAAGTGGACAGTGGCGGTCCTTCCTCCAGACTTTGGGAGGGGGGGGGGGTGGGGCGCTACCCAGAGGATAACTTCCTGCCTGCCAAGAGCTACTGGCCAATCAGAGGCTGGCAGCTCTTGTACTGGGCGGTGTCACAGAGGAGGCCATGGCTGTTGCCACGACAACATCCACTTGGAGGGAGATCCCAGGGTTGATGGGGAAATTAAGTAGGTGCGGTTGGGGGAGTGGGTGGCCGGGGGTGGGGTGGGGAAGAGAGGCCATGGGGTCAGCAACAAGAACAAAGAACAGTACAGCACAGGAACGGGCCTTTACGGCTCACGTAGTCAGTGCTGACACAGATGCCTCTCTAATCTAATATTTTCTTGCCTTTACATGGTCCATATCCCTCCATTCCCTGCCTATCCATGTATCTGTTCAGATGCCTCTTGAACATTGTTATACAATTTGTGTCTACCACCATCTCTGGCAGCGTGTTCCAGACATTCACCACCCTCTGTGTGAAAGACTTATCCCTTACATCTCTTCTAAACTTGCCCCCTCTTGTAGGTGGCACGGTGTCACAGTAGTCAACACTGCTGCCTCTCAGAGCCAGGGACCCAGGTTCAATTCCAGCCTCAGGTCACTGTCTGTGTGGAGTTTGTACATTCTCCCATGGATTTCCTCCGAGTGTTCTGGTTTCCTGCAAAGATGTGCAGGTTAGGTTGATTGGCCATTGCTAAATTACCCCTTAGTGTTAGGGGGGCTATCAGGGTAGATGGATGGGGTCAACAAGATAGGGCCTGGGTAGGACTACAGTTGGTGTAGATTTGATGGGCCAAATGGCCTCCTTCTGCGCTGTGGGTTTCTATGATTTACCCTCAATCTATACCCCTGAGTGATTGACCCTTCTATCCTGGGAGAAAAAAACTCTGAATATCCACTACCATGTCCCCCCCACCCTGCCCCTCCCCGCATCCACCCACACTCCAATGAAAACAATCCAAGCTTGTTGAATATTTCTTCATAGTCCATATCTTCCAAACCAGGCATTATCTTGGTAAGACTCTTCCACATCTTTTTCAATACATCAACGTCCTTTGGGTAACGTGGCAGCCAGAGGGGTCAGCAGTTGAACTATGTCTATGTCCTTTGATCATGCACAGATTACTGCAGGCTGATGGACCTTTCCCCAACCTGTTATCATTGCTGAGTTGCAAACTGCATAGTTTGGAAACCTTCACTACACTCCCTCTATAGCAAGAACATCCTTCCTCAGAGAAGGAGATCAAAATCGCATGTATGATAAATTGAAGTGGAAGATTTGTGCTTGAATATACAATTAACATCTAGAACAAAGAACAGTACAGTACAGTACAGGCCCTTGATGTTGTGCGAGCTTTGTCCAATCCCAGGATCGGGTTATCCCACTCCCTATCATTCTGGTGTGCTCCATGTGCCTATCCAAGTTCCCAAAGTGTCCGATTCCAGTATCACAGCAGGCGGTCCATTCCACACTCCAACCACTCTCTGAGTAAAGGATCTACCTCGGACATCCCTCCTATCTGTACAGTCTCCTTTCTCCCCTTCACCCAAGTAACCTTAATCTGTTAAATGTGACATTAGATGTGAACAAAATAACAATAAAATACATAACAATAAATGTTTCTGTTCCAAAGGCACCAAGTTTCTCTGCCCATTCATGGTGGAAACACAGTAAAAAGTCTGACAACACCAGGTTTTAGTCCAACCGATTTATTTGATAATCTTCTCACAAGCAAGCAAGCTTTTGGGGTTAGCCCCTTCGTCAGGTGAATGGAGAGTTCTGGCCTCAGACAGAGCAAATAAAGCACAGACAGTTTAGAGATTGCTGATTAGAATGCGAATCTTTACACCTAACCTGCTGTTCAAGTCTTAAAGTGGCTGATAATGTGAGTGGAAGGAGCACTGATCACAGTTTAAGAGATGTGTATTGTCTCCAGACAGTACAGTAAGTGAGGTTTTGCAAACCCAGGCAAGTCACGGGGGTTGCACAATGGTTAGCACTGCTGCCTCACAGCACCAGGGACCGATTCCCGGCTTGGGTCACTGTCTGTGTGGAGTCTGCATGTTCTCCCTGTGTCTGTGTGGGTTTCCTCCGGGTGCTCCACTTTCCTCCCACACTCCAAAGAAGTGTTGGTTAGGTGCATTAGCAATGCTAAATTCTCCCTCCTTCCCAAACAAGCGCCGGAGTGTGGCGACTAGGGGATTTTCACAGTCACTTCATTGTAGTGTTAATGTCAGCTTGTGACACTAATAAATAAACTTTATTTACTCTCTTTGGTTAAAGGGCAATGAACCCTGATCACTGCAGGGCCTCTCAATGAATCCATTCTGCACTACTGATATGGAGATGCCAGCATTGGACTGGGGTAAGCACAGTAAGAACTCTCATAACACCAGGTTAAAGTCCAATAGATTTATTTGGTAGCACAAACTTTCGGAGCACTGCTCCTTCATCAGGTGAGTGAAGAATTGGGTTCACAAACAGGGCATCCATAGACACAAACTCAATTTACAGGATAATAGTTGGAATGTGAGTGGTTGGAAGATAATGGTTGGAAGACTTGTATTGAGTCTGTGTCTATGTATGCCCTGTTTGTGAACACAACTCACCTGATGAAGGAGCAACGCTCTGAAAGCTCGTGCTACCAAATAAACCTGTTGGATTTTAACCTGATGTTGTGGGACTTCTTACTCCTGCTATCCGCGACTGCTGACTCTCACAGTGGATGGGAACCTAGAGTACGAATACTGAGCTCAAAACTTTCTTTCGCACTTGCTACCCGGGCTGTAGGGATTTCTCTTGCAATTAGCAAGGGGTTTATTAGGTGCGGAGGCAGGAAAGACTCAACTCAGTCTCCAGTATAATTGAACCACACTGCAGTGCGTTACAGTTCTGCGTCAAAGAACATCGTTCATTTCTCAACTGCGATGCTATTCTCTCAATTCCTCCTTCCCTGAAACTGCACCTATTCATTTATTTTTTGCTGCAAAGTTTTATTCCCATTTTGTTAGATTACTGTTAGATTAAAGGAGAGATCAAATTGGGGAATACAAGATGATAAAAGGTCTGGATAAAGTAGACGTGGAGCAGATACTTCCTCTTGTGGGACATTCTAGGACGAGAGGTCAGAGTCTTAGGATAAGGGGCAGCAAATTTAAAACAGAGTTGAGGAGAAACTACTTCTCCCAAAGGGTTGTGAATCTGTGGAATTCACTGTCCCAAAGTGAGGTGGATGCTGGAACAGTGAGTGAATTTAAGGAGGAGCGAGACAGATTTTTAATTGGGAATGGGGTTGAAGGATTGTGGAGAGAAGGTAGGGAAATGGGAATGAGGTACATAACAGCCATGATTGAATGGTGGAACAGATTTGATGGGCCGAACGGCCTAATTCTGCAGCTATATCTTATGAGCTTATGTGGAATTCGTTCACATCCAAATACAACATCTAGGGTCGAAATGGCAATTGCCCAGGTGACATAAAGGGGGAAAGTTTAAAGGAGATGTGAGAGGCAAATTCTTTTTTTACACAGAGGGTGGTAAGTGCCTGGAATGCGCTGCCAGAGGAAGTGGTAGTCGTAGATCCAATAGCAACTTACAAGAGGCACCTTGACAGATACACGTATAGACAGGGAGTATGGACCACATAGAGACAAAAGGCTTTTAGAAAGGCATTGTGTGTCAACACAGTCCTGATGGGCCGAAGGGCCTGTCGCTGTGCTGTACTGTTCTTAACTCTTTGTTCTTTATCTACTCGATACATTCCTCCAGCAAATCCGATTGGGGAATAAGTGTTCATGTTCCGAGGTTTGACTATCAGCTCCTTCATGTCTGATCCCTTCCGAGCAATCTCCTCTCCCCTCGAGAGCTGGGGCAGCCACATCTTCGTACGAAAGGCAAGGACGAAAGGAGAGGACTTAAAAAAAAAGCGCTGGTGATTCTCTACTTGCGGCACTTGGCGTTGGGTATCGGGTGGGTGCTCGCGCCAATGTGCTTTAAGAAAGGGAAAAGCCAGGGAAACGGAACGGGTCACACATTTTCTGGTGAGGAGGAAGGCAAAAGGTGGATGCTCGTCCAGGGCACGCGGAAGATTATCTCCTTCGCTTATACCACTTTATTCAAACCCTGGGAAGGAAGAAAAGAAAAGGTCGATCACTTCAGTGGCAACGGGTGAGGGGTGCCAGCAGTGTGTGGGGGGGGGGGGGGGGGGGGGGCAGGGGGAGGGAGGGGGTGGGGGCTGTGGAATAATAGGTGTGGGAGGGGGAGACGGGTGGGGAGCAGGGGATGAGGGGTGGGAGCAGAGAGTAAGGGATGGGACACAGGGGGTGAGGCGTGGGGAGAGGGGGGTGAGGGGCGGGGGCGTGGAATAATGGGTGTGGGCAGGGGGAGAGGGGTGAGGGTGGGGGGGTGGTGGGAGCAGGAGGTGGGGGCAGGGGGTGAGGGGATGTTGAAATTCAGAAAGAAGTTTAGCAAATTAACAACTTACAGACCAACCACGTCACAGGTGTGGAGTGAAGATCTTGCTCTCAGATTCAGTTAACTCACTGGGTTGGATCTTATGGCCTCGCTCGCCCTAAAACCGTAAAATCCTGCCCAAAGTCAACGGATATTTCCATGGCCCACCTCTCGCTCGCTCTGATTCTCATGGCAGTCAGGACAATAAAATTCCGGCTGTAGAATCCCTAAATCGCAGAAGGTGGCCACTCGGTCCATTGAGTCTGTTCCGACTCTCCAACAGAGCACCTTACCCAGGCCCACCGGGTATCCTATCCCCACACATTTACCCTGATAGTCGACCTAACCTACACATTTTGGGGCAGAAAGGGACAATTTATCATGGTCGACCCACTTAGCGGCACAGCGCCAGGGACCCGGGTTCGATTCATGGCTTGGGTCACTGTCTGCGTTCACATTCTCCCCATGTCTGCATGGGTTTCCTCCCACAGTCCGAAAGACATGCTGGTTGGGGTGCATTGGCCGTGCTAAATTCTCCCTCAGTGTACCCAAACAGGCACAGGAGTGTGGCGACTAGGGCATTTTCACAGTAACTCCATTGCGGTGTTAATGTAAGCCGACTTGTGACAATAAGTAACAAAAGTTAAGGTGTGTGAACTGGGGCATGAGAATGGTGGCTGTGACCCCATCTGTAGGCGCACCTCCAGATGGTCAAAATGAATGGACAGAAAATTATGGGATGTGTATTAGTTACCCGACACACACAGCTGGTGGCTGAGGGTTCCCGTGTCTGTAGAGGAACTTGGAAAGACCATCAAGTGGTGTGAGTAAAGCCCTCCTCGTGACAGAGACTCTGTAACGTTGGGAACACATAAAGCCACAACTTTTATTTATATAATGCAGCGAAAACACGTTTGGAAGCTTTGCAGGGCCATTGTCAAACAAAATCTGACACCAAGTCCACATATTGGTGTAACTTAGTCAAGCGGGAGGCTTGGGGGAGCCGGGGGTGGGTGCAGGTGGGTGATGGTTTAAGAAGCGTAAAGGTTGACAGGGATTGCAGTGTTTCAGGAAGGGAATGGGATTAGGCAGCTGAATGGCAGCACGGCAGCACAGTGGTTAGCACTGCTGCCTCACGATGCCAGGGATCCGGGTTCAATTCTGGCCTCGAGTTACTCTCAGTGTGGAGTTTGCATGTTCTCCCCATGTCTGTGTGGGTTTCCTCCCACAGTCCAAAAGGTGTGTAGGTGAGGTGCATTGGCCATGGTAAATTTCCCCTCAGAACATAGGAACAAGAGTAGGTTATCTGGCCCCTTGAATCTGTCCCACAAATCAATAAGACCATGGTTGATCTTCTCATGGACTCAGCTCCACTTAGTGTCCAAAGCTGTGCAGGTTAGGTGGATTGGCAATGCTAAATTGCCTGTTAGTGTCCAAAGATGTATAGGTTTGGTGGATTGGCCAGGCTAAATTGCCCCTTGCTATGTTTTTATTTATTTATTAGTCATAAATTAGGATTACATTAACACTGCAATGAAGTTACTGTAAAAATCCTCCAGGCACCACAGTCCAGTGCCTGTTCAGGTCAATGCACCTAACCAGCCCATCTTTCAAAATGTGGGAGGAAACCGGAGCACCCGGAGGAAACCCACGCAGACACGGGGAGAATGTGCAAACTCCACACACACTGACCCGAGCTGGGAATCGAACCAGGGTCCCTGATGCTGTGAAGCAGCAGTGTTAACCACTGTGCCACCATTCTACTCCAAGGTACGTGAGTTATGGGTTTTGGCAGGACAAGTACGTGGGGCTATGGGATAGGGCCTGAATGGGAAGCTCTATTAGCAAAGTTATTGAAAACCTGATGGGCCGAATGGCCTCCTTCTGCACTGCAGTGATTCTATGACGATTCGATGGAGCCTAGGCTGCCAGTGGTGGAGCGATTAAACTCAGGAATATGCAATAGGACAGAACTCGGAAAGTGCAGCAATGGTGGGAGGATTCCAAGGGTTTTACACTCACCTCGAGTGGCAAACTCTGAACATCCTTCTTCAGCTCACTGTTAGTGTGGTTATAGAAAACGGTTCCCTGGTTCTCATCTTCATTGCTGCTGCCATTTACCAGAAAGATCTTCTTCACCATTGCCGGGGTGAAGAAGCTCATGGCTATGATCGTGCTTCCGATAATCAGACAGAGCAAAGCTGCAACAACAAGAGAAAGGGAAAATCAAACATCTTTTAGCCTCTGAAGCTTCATGTCTTTAAATAACACATTCCATTTGTAACCAAATCATTGTAAATTCCACTGTGGGTGTATATTCGTGTGAACGCTGTGAGGTGCCAGCTCTGTTACTCTCAGTCACTGATTTGATTTGCCTTATTATTGTCACATATATTGGGCTACAGTGAAAAATATTGTTTCCTCCATGCTACACCGACAAAACATACTATTCATAGAGTACGTAGGGGAAAAGGAGGGGATGCAGAATACACTGTTATAGTTTATTATTGTTATATGTATTTGGATACATGAAAAGTACAGGGAGGCACAGTAGCACAGTGGTTAGCACTGCTGCTTCACAGCTCCAGTTCGATTCCCGGCTTGGGTCACTGTCTGTGTGGAGTTTGCACATTCTCCTCATGTCTATGTGGGTTTCCTTCCACAGTCCAAAGATGTGCAGGGTAGATTGATTGGCCATGCTAACTTGCCCCTTAGTGTCCTGGGATGTGTAGGTTAGAGGGATTAGTTTGTAAAATTGCCCCTTATTGTCCAAAGATGTGCAGGTTAGCTGGTTTGGCCATGCTAAATTACCCTTTATTGTCCAAAGATGTGTGGGCTAGGTGGATTGGCCATGCTAAATTACCCCTTATTGTCCAAAGATGTGCAGGTTAGCTGGATTGGCCATGCTAAATTGGCACCTGTGTCCAAAGATATGCAGGTTAGGTAGATTGGCCATGATTAATAGCTCCTTAGTGTCCAAAGATGTGCAGGTTAGGTGGTCTGCCCATGTTAAATTGTCTCTTGGTGTCCAAAGATGTGCAGGCTAAGTGGATTGGCATGCTAAGTTGCCCCTTAGTGTCCAAAGATATGTAGGTTAGGTATATTGACCATGCTAAATTGGCCATTGTGTTCAGAGATGTGCAGGTTAGGTGGATTGACCATGCTAAATTGCTCCTTAGTGTCCAAAGATGTGTGGGTTAGGTGGATTGGCCATTAATAGGCCTTATCATCCAAAGATGTGTAGGTTAGGTGGTTTGGCCATGCTAAATTGCCTCTTGGTGGATGGAAGTCTCCAGCCGTTCACATCGGTAGGAGTCTCCGGTCTTGCCGGCAGCACAACCCCACCCTTGGGTTTCTCGCCTGCGTGGGGTGACATCAATGGGAATTCCCATTGACAGCGTCAGGACTGGAGAATCCCGCCGGCAGGAAACACACGGCTGAGGGGCCGAAGAATCTCACCCAACGTCTTCAAGATGTGTAGAATAGGGGGATTAGTGGGGTAAATAAGGGAATAGCACCTGGGTGGGATGCTCTGTCAGAGAGTTGGTGTGGACTTGAAGGGCCGAATAGCCTCCTTCTGCACCGTAGAGGTTCTATGATTCATATTGGATTGTCACCGTGTAGCTAATGGTATTTGATCATTGAAAATGCTCGTTGAATTAGTCTACAGTAGAATGCAATGAATTGACACCATCTTGACCTGTCCCCCAAGAATGGCTGTACCTTGATACATACCTGTTGCAAAGGTGAGCCAAAATGATGGCCCGAGGCTACTCTTCAGAGTTGCATCATTAAATTGGATGGCACAGAGTGGGGTGTGTCTTGTGGTACCAAATGAGATCAATGAAAAGATCATGAACAAGCCAGTTACCAGTATCATGTATCCTCCATATAAAAACACAGACAACCACAGCAGGATATTGGAAAGCATCCATGCACATAGAGCCACCCTGGTAAGCAAGAGAGAAAAAACAATTGTAAAGACACTGGTTCAATCTTTACACAGATGGACCAAGGTTGCACAGGTCAGGATTGTACTGCCGATTACAGAAGATTGAAAGGGGGTCAAATCAAAGCCTTCTAAATGATGAAAGATGCAACATGGTAAATACAACCAATTTCCTCTAATGAGCCATTCAGAGCAATGCGGCAGAGCTGGCAAGGACCAGAACACAGACTGGGTGGATAGGATTCTCTTCAATAGAGGGGTCAAAAACCAAAGGCATAGGTTTAAGTTTATTTATTAGTGCCACAAGTAGGCTTATATTAACACTACGATGAAGTTACTGTGAAAATTCCCTAGTCGCCACACTCCGGTGCCTATTTGGGTACACTAAGGGGGCATTTAACATAGCCAATGCACCTACCCAACACGTCTTTGGACTGTGGGAAGAAACCGGAGCACCCAGAGGAAACCCACACAGATACAAGGAGAATGTGCAGACTCCACAGACAGTGACCCAACCTGGGAGTCAAACCTAGGTCCTTGGTGCTGTGGAGCAGCAGTGCTTAGCCATTGTGCCACCATACTGCTGTAAAGTTTAAAGATTTTTTAAAGTTAAAGTTTACTTATTAAAGTCACAAGTAGGTTTACATTAACACTGCAATGAAGTTACTGTGAAAATCCCCTAGTTGCCACACTTGGGCACCCATTTGGGATAGGTTAAGCCTTGCTGCCTCACAGCAACAGGGACCAGGGTTCGATTCCTGGCTCGGGTCATTGTCTGTTTGCACATTCTCCCCATGTAAGCCTTACTTCTGACTAATAAGTAAATGAACTTTTACTTTACGTTGCCAAACCGGCCAATATCTTGCTGACTACGGAGCCATCAGAATAGAGATGATTAGTTTGAAGGTTGGTGCAGATTCTTTGTTCTGTAACTTACCACATTGTGGCTGAGGCATAGTGACCAGAGACCCTGTACTGTGAGTAAACACCACACGGACTGCTGGGGGTAAACTTCTCCGCAATGTACAGGATTGGATTGGGAAGACCTCTCTCAAGGCCATCCTGATACTGCCTTTCGTATTTCATTCCAAACATCCAGAGAAATTCTTCATTATAGTTGATGATTTCATTCAGTTGAGCCTCAGGGAGCCCTGCAGGCACATTATTACATGACTCATTACACTTCCTTGGGTGGAACATTCCTCACTTTCAATCAAGGGTAGTGGCTTCTAATAATAAGCAGATAACTTTAGATACAAAAACATGAAAATGCTGGAAAATCTCAGCAGGTCTGACAGCATGTGTGCCGAGAGAATAAAGACAGGTCTGGATGACCCTTTGTCAGAGCTAAGAGCTCAAAGGGTGGGGTGAGCTGGTAAAATTCAGCCCCTCAACTCTGGGGGAAATGAGACCGTCAACCCTATCTACGCCTCTCATGATTTTATAGACTCCCATCAGGTCCCCCCTCAGCCTCTGCCGCTCCAGAGAAAACAACCCTAGTTTGTCCAGCTTCTCCTAAAAGCTCATATCTTCTAATCCAGGCAGCATCCTGATAAACCTCTTCTACACCCTCTCCAAAGCCTCCACATCCTTCCTGTAACATGACACAGGCAGCACAGTGGTCAGCACTGCTGCCTCACAGTGCCAGGGACCCAGGTTCGATTCCCAACTTGGGTCACTGTCTGTGTGGAGTCTGCACATTCTCCCCGTGTCTGCGTGGGTTCCCTCCGGGTGCTCCGGTTTCCTCCCACAGTCCAAAGACATGTGGGTTAGGTTATTTGGCCATGCTAAATTGACCCTAGTTTCGAGGGGATTAGCTAGGTAAATATGTGGGGTTATGGGGATAAGGTGGGATTGTTATCAGTACAGGCTCAGTGGGCCGAATGGCCCCCTTCTGTACTGGAGGGATTCTATGAATGTGGCAATTAGAATTGAAAGCAAAATGAGGCTGAACTAAAGTTTAAAAAGCTGCAACAGACATTCTGGCTCTTGTATTGAGATAACCACTTGTTATGCCAAGCAATACAAGGTTATCGGCTAAGTGCTGGAAATTGGGATTAGCGTAGTGAGGTGGTTTGTCTTTGACCAGTGCAGACGTGATGGGCTGAAGGGCCTTTTTCTGTGCTGTACATCTCCATGACTATAACACAATAGGGAACTCTGGACAACATGTCAGCTTCGGATGAAAGCTCAGTTAGGGAAGTCAGGGGCCTTATGTGGAGCGAGGCACAAACTGTGTCACAGGACGGGGCCCAATGAAGGAACACTGTTGCAGCCTCATGGCTCACTTGAGATCAGGAGGATAACTAACCTACAAGGTTGACAGTGCAGCCATTGCATTACCACACACATCAGATTGGTGGGTGGGGGAAGAGAGAGAACTGGGTGGCAGGGTGACACAGTGGGTTGGCACTGCTGCCTCACAGCGCCAGGGACCCAGGTTCGACTCCAGCCTCGGGTGACTGTCTGTGTGGAGATTGCACATTTAAAGTAAAAAGTTTCAAGTTTATTTATTAGTCACAAGTAAGATTTACATTAACACTGTAATGAAGTTACAGTGAAGTTCCCCTAGTCGCCACACTCTGGCGCCTGTTCGGGTCAATGTGTCTTCCAGATTGTGGGATGAAACCAGAGCACTCGGAGGAAACCCATGCAGACATGGGGAGCACGTGCAAGCTCCACACAGACAGTGACCGGAGGCTGGAATCGAACCTGGGTTCCTGGCGCTGTGAGGCAGCAGCGCTAACCATTGCGCTGCCCATTCTCCCCGTGTCTGCATGGGTTTCCTCCCAAGATGTGCGGGTTAGGTGGATTGGCCGTGCTAATTGCCCCTTAGTGTCAGGGGGATTAACAGGGTAAATATGTGGGGTTAGGGCCTGGGTGGGATTGTTGTCAGTGCAGGCTTGATGGGCCGAATGGCCTCCTTCTGCACTGTAGGGGTCCTATGATTTTATGATTCTAACTGAAAGCGTTACCTCTCAGTGTTATATTCACTCCTTTGAACCCAACATGAATCCCAACTTCTGCTTTGACGTTCTTGTTGCTGAAGGATTTATAGGTTGTGTTCACCGTTGTAAACCCTGTCTCCCAGTCATTGGTGAAATTCACGGCTGAAAGGGAAAGAAGAGGAAATTGTTAGACTTGCTCCCTCACCAAGTGTGAAGACATCTTTTGATTCCTTCTTTTCAAATCACAACCAATTAACCATGTCCAAACGATCTGATCCAATATCAGATCATTATTTGGATCTGCTGTGTAAATGTTTGTGCTGCAGAGTCAGTCTTTACCTGGACATGCTCAATGTCGGATCGCTCATCTTCACACACAACTATTGAGAAACCTTCCTTTCAAGCCTTTGTCGACTCGCTGCAGCTCGCTGGGAATGTGCAATGCAGCGGGAGAAAGACAGAGACTGCTGGTAAACTCAACATGCCTGGGAGAGAGAAACAGAGTTAACATCGAGACTCGAAACATTAACTCTGTTTCTCCCTCCGCAGACACTGCCAGACTTACTGAGTTTATCCAGCGTCGGCTGTTCTTAATTGCAGCATTTGTAGTATTTTACTTTTATTTGTAAAGTGTATCTGCCCTTGGAAAATGTTTATATTTGGCAATTATTATAACATATATATTTTTTAATTCATTTGTGGGGCACAGGTGTCGCTGGCTGGCCAGATTTTTTGCCCTTCCCTAGTTGCCCTTGGAGGGTAGTTGAGTCAACCACATTCTGGAGTCACATATAGGCCAGACTGGGTAAGGACGGCAGATTTCCTTCCCTAAAGGACATTAGTGAACCAGATGAGTTTTTCCGGCAATGGTTTCACAGTCATCAGTAGATTCTTAATTCCAGATTTTTTTTATATTAAATTCAAATTCCATCATCTGCTGTGACGGGATTCAAACCCGGGTCCCCAGAACATTAGCTGAGTTTCTGGGTTAATAGTCCAGCGATAATACCACTAGGCCGTCGCTTCCCCTCTTAAATTTTATTTTTCCAGTGTCTATATTTGTTCATCTATGTTGTAATTCCTTGGCCCTTTGGCAAGGCAAGGGTTCACAAAGACTTTTTCTATTATTTACCCAAGCAAAACTCTTGCAACCACTTAATCCACCCAATTTCCTGTAATCACTTCATTCTGTTGTATTTTAATCTACCTCTTTTTGTAATTAATCACTGCTGAATTCTCCAATTCAGAAAATGTTGCTTTATCTGGATGAGAACTTGGTACGTCATAGAACTTAAGGCAAAAACAGAAAATGCTGGAAAATCTCAGCTGGTTTGGCAACATCTGTGAAGGGAGAATGGAGTCAGCGTTTCGAGTTTGGATGACCCAATGTCAGGGTCATGCTAGATGACCCTCTGGGGCGAATTTTATTGACCCGCTGCTCACCACGGGAATCGGAGCAGGCGAGGGGCGGACCATGGAAAAATCCATTCACCTCGGGCAGGATTTTCCAGTTTCGGGGCACAAGGCTGGAAAACCCACCCTACATCTCTGACAAAGGGTCATCTAGACTTGAAACGGTGGCTCCATTCTCTCTCTCTCCATGGATTTTCCAGCATTTTCTGTTTGTGTTTCAGATTCCAGCATCTGCAGTATTTTGTCTTGATGATACCATTCAGGGCTAAGGGTCAAGAGCTGGTAGATGGGATTAGGTGGGAGCTCAGGTGTTTCTCCCGTGTCGGTGCTGACTTGATGGGCTGAATGGTCTCTTCTGCAAGATATGATTCTATGATTTGCTGCCATCTCCCAGAAGCTCCCATTACTGCAGTTGTGTTCAGCAGGCTGGGTACACTGCCTGGATAAGGTGGTACACACTGCCCTGGGTACCACTAGGGTACACTGCCCCAAGTACCCTTGGGGTGCACTGCCCTGGGGGTACCCTGCCCTGGGGATGCCTTTGGTGTACATTCCACTGGGGGTGCCCTTGGGGTACACTGCCCTGGGGGCACCCTTGGGATGCACTGCCCTGGGGGTACCCTGCCCTGGGGATGCCTTTGGGGTACATTCCACTGGGGATGCCCTTGGGGTACACTGCCCTGGGGGCGCACTGCATGCTTTGTTTTATTGTGGGAAGGTGATTAAATATTAGGCAGGTTAACATGCACATTTCTCCGACAGCTTTGAATTTACTTCTATCATTTTCACTATGTTTCATAATCGAAATATTTGTTCACTTCAGGGCTTGATGGTACATATGCTTCTGTTTAAGCTGCTGTTATATAAAACAAGCTCCAGTTACTGAGGAGAGCCAGTGAGTGGTGAACGACACAAGGGCTAATCTTTACCCAGTCGGATATTTATTTTACAGAGTGAAACATCAGAACCGTTTGCCTCCTAACTCCACCACATGGGAGATTTGGGAAGGGCCTTGTTACATATAAAACCCCAATTAATGCCTTCTGCCTGCGGACAATTAAAGATCAATAGTCAATTTGCAGACTTGATCAATTCAGGTCGTGAAATTGCTCTTGGGTGACAGACAAAAGGGGGCATTTGTTCCACTATCCTCGGGTGCTCTGGTTTCCTCCCACAACCCAAAGATGTGCAGGTTAGGTGGATTGGCCATGTAAAATTGCCCCTTAGTGTCAGGGGGACTAGTGGTGTAAATGCTTAGGGTTACAGGGATGGATGGGATTATTCTCGCTGCAGACTCGGTGAGCTGAATGGTCTCCTTCTGCACTGTACCATTTCTGTGATTCTAATTCTTCTAATGTCACAAGTACCCATCCCTTTTATCTATTCTATCCTCCTGCTTCACTTAATTGGCAATAATCTCTGAGCTTTTTAGTTGTCTGCTGCTCACATTGAGGTTCTTTTTCATTTCCAGCTGGCTCGCTGCTGTTACTGAAACGCAGTGCTGGCTAAATTTTGCTTCTCAATTATTCTTTTGGAGGAACCTGTTGTTGCCATAAACTAGGCCAACACTAAGCCTTTGCTGCAACATCAAGCCCACAGTGAAAAGCACCCTTTTTAGCAAAGGGAAGTGTCCTTAAAAAGAGCTGATCTGACGATACTCACCAACAATGACAGCACCAATGAAGAGACTCAGGGTGATCCTCACAAACCAATGCAATTTCTGGAAAATTATTATTTTTACATATTAGAATACAAATGCACTGTCCAATCACAAAGAGAACAGGCATTCCAAGTACTGTGCCACATTCCATGCCGCACCAGTATTCCAACCACTCTCTATTCTGCCCAGGATTGTGGAGATGCCAGTGTTGGCACAGTAAGTGGTCTCAAAACACCAGGTTAAGAGTCCAACAGGTTTATCCTTCATCAGGTGACAGGAGAGATGGATTCACAAACACGTTATGTATATACACACAGTCTGCACCTGTAAAGACTCACATTCCAACCATTATCTTACAATTGCGTATTTGCCTATATATGCCCTGTCTGCGAACACATCTCTCCACTCACCTGATGAAGGAGCAGTGCTCTGAAAGCTCATGGTTCCAAATAAACCTGTTGGATTTTAACCTGTTGTTGTGAGACTTCTTAATATTCTGTCCAAGGAATAAGTTGAACAGGCCCTCTCAATATATCTATTATGAAACTCTGCTGGGTAATAAGCTTGCAGTATCTATTCAGTTCTGTGTGTCACATATTAAAGTTTATTTATTAGTCACAAGTAGTCTTATATTAACACTGCAATGAAGTTACTGTGAAAATCCCCTAGTCGCCACACCCCCGCGCCTGTTCAGGTACACTGAGGAGAATTTACCATAGCCAATCCACTTAACCTGCACATCTTTGACACTACGGCAATGTAGCATGGCTAATCCATCTAACCTGCACACCTTTGGACACTAAGGGGCAATTTAGCATGGCCAACCCACCTAACCTGCACACCTTTGGACAGTGGGAGGAAAATGAAGCACCCAAAGGAAACCCACACAGACATGGGGAGAACATGCAGATTCCACACTGACAGTGACCCAAGTCAGGAATCGAACCTGGGTCCCTGGTGCTGTGAGGCAGCAGTGCTAACCCCTGTGCCACCGTGCTGCCCCATCTCAATTCCCCACACACACATCCCTGAGGTTAGAGAAGCTGAGAGTCGGGATTTACATCCTGTGTCCAATGATCAAAACTAACGTCGGACAGTGACCCAAGTGGTACATTCACACAACATGGGTATAACTCCAAGAGAACCGCTTCTGAGTACTATAGTAAGTCAATGCATATAAGACTGAAGTCAATGGAAATCAGTGAGAAAACTATCCACTGGTTGGAGTCATAGCTCGCACAAAGGAAGATAGTTCTGGTAATTGGAAGTCAATCAACTTCCCAGGGCATCATTGCAGGAGATCTTTAGGGTAGTGCCCTTGGTCTAACTATCTTCAGATGTTTCATCAATGATCACCCCTTCATCACAAGGTCAAAAGTGGGGATCATTTTTGGGCGTTCTCTATGTCCCAAATTAAAGTTTATTTATGAGTCACAGTAGGCTTACATTAACACTGCAATGAAGTTACTGTGAAAATCCCCTAGTCGCCACACTCCGGCACCTGTTCGGGTACACTGAGGGAGAGTTTAGCACCCTAACTAGCATGTCTTTTGGACTGTGGGAGGAAACAGGAGCACCCAGAGGAAACTCACGCCGACACTGGGAGAACGTGCAGACTCCGCACAGACAGTGACCCAAGCCGGGAATTGAACCCGGGTCCCTTGATGTGGTATGGCAGCAGTTAATTCAATTAAAACAGGTTCTTACCTCTATCCCCCGAATGCCGATGAGTATAATGAGGAAGGCAACGAGGAAAACTAAAAATATAAGAATGACCACGATTTGGATGGTGTTGAACCCCACTGGCGTTCGTGAAGTTGGATAGAAGGGATAAATGCCATCATAAAAGGTCATCTTTGTCGCTCTTTGGGTATACCTGAAAAGCGACAATTGAAGATGTCATAAATGTGGAATGAAGCTGCACAAGTTATTGGATATGGTCAAACTGTAATGCTTTAATTGACAGGATGATTACTCAGTGTCATACTTAACTGGAGTACAGCATATACTGTTGCAAAATATTCTGTGATAGCAAAGATAATGGAGCCTTTACTCAAACGTAATGGAAAAACATCAACAAACTGAAAGTATATTAGAATAAGGCACATAGGGAGGTGATGGCCTAGTGGTATTGTTGCTAGACTGTTAATCCAGAAACTCAGCTAATGTTCCGGGGACCTGGGTTCGAATCCCGCCACGGCAGATGGTGGAATTTGAATTCAATAGTAACTATCTGGGACTAATAATCTACTGATGACCATGAAACCATCTCAATGGGTGGAAAAATCCATCTGGTTCACTAACCTCCTTTAGGGAAGGAAATCTGCCATCCTTTCCTGGTCTGGCCTTCATGTGACTCCAGAGCACTGCAATGTGATTGTCTCTCAACTGCCACCCAATTCAAGGGCAATTAGGGATGGGCAATAAATGCTGGCCAGCCAGCGACACCCACGTCCCACGAATTAATTTAAAAAATGACACCCAAGGAGCATTTTAGCATGGCCAGTGAATCTAACCTGCACATCTTTGGACCCAGAGGGAACCGCTCCACACAGACAGTAACCCAAGGCTGGAATCGAACCCAGGCCCCGGTGCTGTGATGCAGCAGCAGTGCTAACCACCCTAAGGCCAGGTAAGGACTGTAGATTTCCTTCCCTAAAGGGCATTAAGTGAACTAGATGTTTTTTTTTAATGACAGTCGATTCATGGTCATCAGTAGACTTTTAATTCCAGAATTTTATTGCATTCAAATTTCACCATGTGCTATGATGGGATTCGAACCCAGGTTTCCAGAACATTACTCTGGGTCGCTAGTCCAGCGAAAATAGCACTACGCCACTGCCTCCCCCAACGTTAGCACCTTGTGATCTTCACATCTTAGGAAATGATTACAACACAGAAGGCCATTCGGGCTATCAAGTTGATGTTGGTTAACAAAGAGCTGTCCCAGCCTAACCCTAAACCTTCTGCACTAAAGCAGGTTACAGTCCTTTAGGTCCAAATACTTTTAAAGTGTGGTGAGAATTTATGCCTCTATCATCCTTGATGTTTGCTCATCTCCCCTCGAACCCACCGACTTATCTTTAACTATTAAAATTACAGCTGTGGTTCCTTTTTTAAAAAGAAAGGAAAGGAGATATATTGTCAGCCTGAGTCATAACTCTGGGAAAAGGTAGCACTGGAATTTTGTTAATTAACCGACAACCTGTCCTGGCTCCCCGCTTCCCATAACAACAATATAGTTAAGGAAACCCGCCAACGCTTCTACTTTCTCAGAAGATGAAGGAAATTTGGCATGTCAGTTACGACTCCCACCAACTTTTACAGATGCACCATAGAAAGCATTCTTTCTGGTTGTATCGCAGCTTGGTACGGCTCCTGCTCTGCCCAAAACCACAAGAAACTACAAAAGGTTGTGAATGAAGCCCAATCCATCACGCAAACCAGCCTCCCATCCATTGACTCTGTCTACACTTCCCGCTGCCTCAGAAAAGTAGCCAGCATAATTAAGGACCCCACACACCCTGACATACTCTCATTCACACAATGTGGTTAGAATCACAGAATCCCCAGAGTACAGAAGGAGGCCATTCAGCCCATCAAGTCTGCAAAAACCACAATCTCAGCCAGGCCCTATTCCCGTAACCCCTCATTTTTACCCTGCTAATCTCCCTGACACATGGGTTAATTTAGCATGACCAATCAATCTAACCCGCACATCTTTGAACTGTGGGAGGAAACCGGAGCACCTGGACAAAACCCACGCAGACACAGGCAGAACATGCAGACTCCACACAGACAGTGACCCGAGGCCAGACTTGAAATTGGGTGGCTAATCGCAGTGCCACCAGGCTGCCCTAACCACTGTGCCACAGTGCTGCCCTCTCTTCCATCAGGAAAAAGATACAAAAGTCTGAGGTCACGTACCAACCAACTCAAGAATAGCTTCTTCCCTGCTGCCATCAGAATTTTGGATGGACCTACTTCGCAGTAAGTTGAATTTTTTTTAAATTTGATTTTTGGCACATAAATTGGCGTACAGTGAAAAGTATTGTTTCTTACGTGTTACATGGACAAAGCATACCATTCATAGAGAAGGAAACGAGAATCCAGTGTTACAATCATAGCTAGGTTGCAGAGAAAGATCAGCTTAATGCAAGGTAAGAACATTCAAAAATCTGACAGCAGCGGGGAAGAAGCTGTTCTTGAGTTGGTTGGTACGTGCTGTCAGACTTTTGTATCTTTTTCCTGACGGAGGAAGGTGGAAGTGAGAATGTCCAGTTTGTGTGGGGTCCTTAATTATGCTGGTTGCTTTTCCAAGGCAGCGGGAAATGTAGACAGAGTCAATGTGTGGGAGGCTGGTTTACGGCTGGATTGGGCTAAATTCACAACCTTTTGTAGTTCCTTGCAGTCTGGGCAGAGCAGGAGTCACACCAAGCTGTGATACAACCCAAATGTTTTCTATGTTGCATCTGGTGAGAGTCACAGTGGATATGCCAAATTTCCTTAGTCTTCTGAGAAAGTAGAGGCGTTGGTGGGGCTTTCTTAACTATAGTGTCGGCGTGGGGGGGGGGGGGGGGGGACCAGGACAGATTGTTGGACCAGGACACCTGAAAACTTGAAGCTCTCAACCCTTTCTACTTCACCCCCATTGATGTAGACAGGGGCATGTTCTCCTGTACTTCCTGAAGTCAATGACAATCTGCTTCATTTTGCTGACATTGAGGGAGAGATTATTGTTGCCGCACCAGTTCACCAGATTCTCTATCTCATTCTTGTGTTCTGTCTCTACACCCTAGCTATGACTGGAACACTCTTGTTTCTTTCTCTGTGAAACGGTATGGTTTGTCTGCGAAAAAAAACAGTACTTTTCACTGCATGCTAACATATGTGACAATAATAAATCAAAGCAAATCAAATTGAATTCACTAACAAGAAAACTTCACATAACACAGGCTGAGAAATGTCACTATTCAACAATACACCGTTTTAAATGATCTAATGCATATCAAACCCTTCAGAGTGTGTTGTTAAACACTTCCAATCCAACTAGGTCTTTGTAATATTTTCAAAACACGCGTGCTGCCGGTGTTTAACAAGTTAATTCATCACAATGTTAAGTTTTCCTTCTGCAAAACTTCGACCTGTCTCGCTCGTAAACAAAAGCTTCTGGTTCTTTGGCTGCATTGTGCAGGCAACTGTTGCTTAATTCGTTGAAATAAAACTAAACTTGTAAGAAATTGTAAGAAAAGTGGAAAGATCTTACCTTAACGAAGTGGATGCAGAATGAAAACAAAAGGTTTCCAAGACTGTGAAGGAGAAGTAACTTTTCTTGAACCGAAGACAAGTAAACAGCAACTGGCTGAAAGGAACACAGACTGGAACTAATTCAAGGTACTTTTATACCCTACCCTTTCAAAGCTCCGCCACCCGTAACAATTATGCAAATATCGTTTTTCCGATCGAAATATGCGGAATGGTAGCGGATGACGTTCAAGGAAAGCAATTTTTAAATATTGCAGCCTCCAATGTTTTCCTGTGTCGCAACTCACAATGGGGGAATTTGCTCTGGACGCCGTTGAATAGCTGATGTTATTCCTCTAACTGGCATAGCACAATTGAGTTTTAGTTCCCGCACAGATCAATTCAGGACGTGTTCAGAACTCCAGAAAGTGAAACTCTGACATGGTGCCGCTTGAAGGATTGTGATTGATCTAGAGTGGGCACAGTAACAAGTCCCACAACACCAGGTTGTGATGTGGAGATGCCAGGGTTGGACTGGGGTGGGCACAGTAACAAGTCCCACGACACCAGGTTAAATTCCAACAGGTTTATTTGGAATCACAGCTGTGGGAGCATGGCTCCTCCTGCAGTGAGGTCCACCCTAGAGGTGAGTTTTTTTCATTCATTGGTGGGACATGGAACATAGAATATAGAACATTCCAGCGCAGTACAGGCCCTTCGGCCCTCGATGTTGCACCAACCAGTGGAACGAATCTCATGACCCTCTAACCTAAACTATTCCAATATTATCCATATGCCTATCCACTGACCATTTGAACGTCCTTAAAGTTGGCGAGTCCACAATTGCTGCAGGCAGGGCATTCCATGCCCTTACTACCCTTACATGGGCGTCACTGACGGGCCAGCATTTATTGCCCATCTCTAGAGGGTGGCACAGTGGTTAGCATTGCTGCCTCATGGTGTCAGTGACCTGAGTTCGATTCCTGGCTTCGGTCACTGTCAGTACGGAGTTTGCACGTTCTCTCCGTGTCTGCATGGGTTTCCTCCGGGTGCTCCAGTTTCCTCCCATGGTCCAAAAGACGTGCTGGTTAGGTGCTAAATTCTCCAGAATGTGGCAACGAGGGGATTTTCACAGTAACTTAATTGCAGTGTTAATATAAGCTTATTTGTGACAATAATAAATAAACTTAAAAACTAAACTGTCCTTGAGAAGGTGGTGGTGAGATGCCTTCTTGAATCGCTGCAGTCCATGTGCTGTAGGTTGACCCACAATGCCTTTAGGGAGGGAATTCCAGGATTTTGACCCAGCCACTGGGAAGGAACGGCCGATATATTTCCAAGTCAGGATGGTGAGTGGCTTGGAGGGGAACTTGCAGGTGGTGGTGTTCCCATGTATCTGCTGCCCTCATCCTTCTAAATGGAAGTGGTGGTGGGTTTGGAAGATGCTGTCTAATGATCTTTGGTGAGTTGCTGCAGTGCATCTTGTAGATAGTACACACTGCTGCTACTGAGTGTCGCTGATGGATGTTTGTGGAATGTGATCACATGGCTGATCTGATTATGGTCTGAGCGCCACTTTCCGATCATACATCCTGGAATTCCTTTCCTAACAGCAGCATGGGTGTACGCATGATCACCACCTTCTCAAGTGCAATTAGGAATGGGCAATAAATGCTGGCCCAGCCTTCAATGCCCACATCCCAGGAATAAGGAAAAATCATTTCGGAGAATTTGTATGGATGTAACTGGGCAAATAGTTTCAGCTGTAAAACCCTTTGGCTGGAATATCACAGCCATTCATGGCAGCAGGATTTTCCCACATCCCGCTGCAGGGAACGGAGATTTGGCTGGGCACCAAATTCTCCAATCTTGCTACAGCGAGAGCATGGCATGAACGACCAGTAAGATCACGCCCTGTGCATCTGCCAATGTATTAATACCATCACTGTCACAGATGCTTTAGGGCAGCACGGTGGCACAGTGGTTAGCACTGCTGCCTCACAGCATCAGGGATCTGGGTTCAATTCCTGGCATGGATCACTGTGCGGAGTTTGCACATTCTCCCTGTGTCTGCGTGGGTTTCCTCTGGATGCTCTGGTTTTCTTCCACAGTCCAAAGATGTGCTAGTTGGGTGCATTGGCCATGCTAAATTCTCCTTCAGTGTATCTGAACAAACCCTGAAGACGATTAGGGGATTTTCACACTAACTTCATTGCAGTATGAATGTAAACATACCTGTGACTAATAAATAAATTTTAACCTTACTCTTTTCAACATTCTGAAACTCTCCTCCTAATATCTCTATACCTTGTTTCTTCACTCTCTGTCATTATTAAGGGTAGGCAATGGCCTAGTGGTATTACCACTAGACTATTAATCCAGACACTCAGCTAATGTTCTGGGGACCCCGGTTCAAATCCTACCACAGCAGGTGGTGGAATTTGAATTCAATAAAAAATATCTGGAATTAAGAATCTGCTGATGACCATTGTTGGTTGTCGGAAAAACCCAGCTGGTTCCCTAATGTCCTTTAGGGAAAGAAATCTGCCTTCTTTATCTGGTCGGGCCTACATGTGACTCCAGAGCCACAGCAATGTGGTTGACTCTCAACTGCCCTTGGGTAATCAGGGATGGGCAATGAATGCCGACCCAGCCAACAATGTCCATGTCCCATGAATCAATTTTTCAAAAATTTGGATGTCGCTCCTACTTCTCAACTTCATCAATGGGGACAAAGTAGAAATGGTCAAGAGCTTCAAGTTTTTAGGTGTCCAGATCACGAACAATCTGTTCTTGTCCCTTCATGCTGACACTATAGATAAGAAAACCTACCAACGCCTCTCCTTCCTCAGAAGACCAATGAAATTTGGCATGTCAGCATAACTCTCACCAACTTTTACAGATGCACCACTGAAAGCATTCTTTCTGGCTGTATCACAGCTTGGTTTGGCTCCTGCTCTGCCCAGGACTGAAAGGAACTACAAAGGTCGTGAATGTAGCCCAATCCATCACGTAAACCAGCCTTCCATCCACTGACTCTGTCTACACTTCCTGCTGCCTCAGCAAAGCAGCCAGCATAATTAAGGATCCCATACACCCTGAACATTCTCTCTTCCACCTTCTTTCATCAGGGAAATGATGCAAAAGTCTGAGGTCACGTACCAACCGACTCAAGAACAGCTTCTTCCCTGCTGCGGTCTGACTTTTGAATGTTCTTACCTCGCATTAAGTTGATCTTTCTCTACACCTTAGCACTGTAACACACTACATTCTGCACTCTCCCGTTTCCTTCTCTATGAACGGTGTGCTTTGTCTGTATAGCACGCAAGAAACAGTACTTTTCACTGTATACTAATACATATGACAATAACAAATCAAATCAAATCCTATACAGCTTCATAAGCATTTTGTAATCTCTGTAATGCAGAGAT
This sequence comes from Prionace glauca, assembly GCA_037974335.1. Taxonomy (NCBI): domain Eukaryota; kingdom Metazoa; phylum Chordata; class Chondrichthyes; order Carcharhiniformes; family Carcharhinidae; genus Prionace; species Prionace glauca. Next base: position 1,037,608 of record CM075753.1, read on the forward strand.
GCTCCACTTTCCTCCTATGTTCCAAAAAGACGTGCTGGTTAGGGTGCGTTGACCCAAACAGCCACTGGAGTGTGGTGACTGGGGGAATTTCACAATAACTTCATTGTAGTGTTAATGTGAGCCTTACTAGTGATTAATAAATAAACCTTAACACACGGGAACATTGACTATAGTGAAAGGGCTTTGTGTATGCAAGCTGTAATTATCGGAGTTTAATTCTATTCATGCTTAAACCTCCTATTACTCTGGGCACCAGTAAAGGGTTTTAGTGTAAATGTAGCCCTATGACTGCCCTCACAATCTGGCATATTCCTGTAATACATTTGCTTTTGCCAGAAAGACAGCTTAAAGGAAGAGAATAATCTAATTTCACAACCTCAGAACTTCCCAATTCATGGGCGGGGGGGGGGGGTGACTACACTTGTGGAACATTAGAACTGAAGTCTCATATTTCGGAGAGGAACAGGTGAGTTCTCCCAGGTATAAGAACATAAGAACATAAGAAATAGGAGCAGGAGTAGGCCATCCAGCCCTTCGAGCCTGCCCCACCATTCAATAAGATCATGGCTGATCTGTCGTGGTTCAGTTTCACTTTCCCGCCCTCTCCCCATAACCCTTAATCCCCTCTCTTATCAAAAACCCATCAACCCACTTCTTAAAAATATTTAGCGAGTTGCTCAGTTGGAATCAAATTACCTACTCATTATCACAACCGTTTGTTTGTGGCAGTTTGTCATCTCCTAGTACAATAGTCACTACACCTCAAATGGGAAGTAAGAACATAAGAACATAAGAAATAGGAACAGGAGTAGGCCATCTAGCCCTTCGAGCCTGCCCCGCCATTCAATAAGATCATGGCTGATCTGTCGTGGCTCAGTTCCACTTTCCCGCCCTCTCCCCATAACCCTTAATCCCTTCTCTTATCAAAAACCAATCAACCCGCGTCTTAAAAATATTTAGCGAGGCAGCCTCCACCACTTCAACGGGCAGAGAATTCCAGAGATTCACCACCCTTTGAGTGAAGAAGTTCCTCCTCAACTCTGTAGTGGCAGTGTCCATCACTGGACTAGTAATCCAGAGACCCAGAGCAAGAGCAAATAAGAACTAAGAGAAGAACAGCAACAGGCCCTTCAGCCCTCCAAACCTGTGCTAATCATGATAGCCCAACCAAACTAAAAAAAAACCTTTTGCCCTTATCCTATTCCCTCCCTATTCAGGTACCCATCCAGATGCCTCTTAAATGTTGCTTAAGAGCAAATTACTGCGGATGCTGTCCCATTCCCTGCTCCCCTTCTCTAACATCTTCATCAGTCACAGTTTACAGCTTCTCTGCTATTTGGCTATTCACGCCTTTATTCTCCCTGCGGACAACTATTAATAGTCTTTTCTCCTGGCGTATGTGGCTATGACTCACCTTTCATTCCCCACCACCCCCTTGCAGTATAAATATCTCCCACTTTCAATGCCTTTTAGCTTTGACAAGCAGGACTCGAAAAGTCAGCTCTTTTCTCTCCTTACAGATGCTGCCAGACCTGCTGAGATTTTCCAGCTGTTCTCTTAAATGTTGCTAATGTGCCTGCTTCCACCACCTCCTCTGGCAGGTGAGTTCCAGGCACCCAGCACTTTCTGCGTGAAAAACTTGACCTGCACATCTCCCTTAAACTTTCCCTCTCTTACTTTGAACCTGTGCCCCCTTGTAATTGAAACTTCTACCCTGGGAAAAAGCCTCTGGCTATCCACCTAGTCTATACCTCTCATAATTCTGTAGACCTCTATGAGGTCTCCCCTCAGCCTCTGTCTTTCCAGTAGAAGTAATCCTAGTTTATTCAAACTCTCCTCATAGCCAAAACCCTCGAGAACATCCCGGTGAACCTTCTTTGCGCTCTCTCTCTCCAAAGCTTCCGCTTCCGTCTGGTAGTGAGGTCACCAGAAGGGCACACAGTACTTCAAAAGCTGCCTAACCAGGTTTTATTTAACTACAACATGATTTGCCAACTCAATGCCTCGGCTGATGAAGGCGAGCATTCCATGTAATCACATCAGCTACCTATGTTGCCAAGTTGTCAAGACCTAAGTTCCAATCACATTGCAGCAGATGGTGAAATTTGAATTCAATAAAAAAAAAGTCTGGAATTTATTTCTTTATATCTTCGTTCACAGGATGTGGGGTATCGCTGGCTGGGCCAGCATTTATTGCCCATCCCTAATTGTCCTCGAACTGAGGATGGTAGGAGGGGAGTGATTAAAGATTTCAAAGGGAATTGGATGAGAATTTGAAGCAGATAATCCAGCAAGGGTAGTGGGGGGGGCAGGGGGGGGAGGAATGTTATTGTCAGGATAGCAAGGGCAGCACGGTGGCACAGTGGTTAGCACTGCTGCCTCACGGCGCCAGGCACCTGGGTTCGACTCCTGTCTGTGTGGACTTTGCACATTCTCCCCATGTTTGCATGGCTTTCCCCCGGGTGCTCTGGTTTCCTCCCACACTCCAAAGATGTGTGGGTTAGGTTGATTGGCCATGCTAGATTGACCCTAGTGTCAGGGAGATTGGATGGGCTGAATGGTCTCTCGCTGCACGGTAGGGATTCTATGACTATCATGGCATGGGTTTGGGCTGAATGGCCTCCTTCTTTAGCATAACAATTTTACCACATGTGAGATGCCATTTCCTTTAGATTTTTGCGTACAGCTGCATCTCATATCCTGAAAGTCCTTCCCTACTCCCCAACCCACACTCTTTCCTTCAACATCTTTTCGAACTACAGCAATGATTTTAATTGCAATGCTCCATCTGTCCAGTAAAAGCAGGCACCCCCACCCCTCCCTAAAGCCCCCTGCTACCTTCCAGGGATTTCAGAACTGAGTGGGGTTGTGGTAACTATTTTGTATTTTCGAACCCTGAGTGGAATGATAATAGCTTTTGTCTGGGAAACACGCCAGAGACTAATCTTCATTCCCATAAGTTCTTTTTTTAAGTAAAAGGCATGTCGGGTTTGGAAAGGAAAGTGCAGAGAGATGCCAGAGATTGCAGAAGAGGCTGGAGTGCGTCCACAATGGCTGAGAATTGCTGGGTCTGTAACATTGAGTTCAAGGCAAAGCTCACATTATTAGCAGTGTGCTAGCCGTTCAGCCATTTGTGATGAGGAAGTGAGCTATGAACCTTCATTGATTACTAGATGATCCACACTTCTCTGTCAATTACATTCCTGATGTGGAGATGCCAGCGTTGGACTGGGATAGGCACAGTAAGGAGTCTCACAATGCCAGGTAATGATGTGGAGACGCTGGCATTGAACTGAGGTGCACTGGTCAGGAGTCTCACAACAGATGAAAGTCCAACAGGTTTATTTGGAATAACGAGCTTTCGGAGTGCTGCTCCTTCATCAGGTGAATAGAGAGGGGGGGATTTCACAAACACGGCATATATAGACAGAGACACAATTGCAAGACAGTGGTTGGAATGTGAGTCTTTATACATAATCAAGTCTTTACAGGTACAGACAATGTCATATATGTTATGCTTGTGAACCCATCTCTCCACTCATCTGATGAAGGGACAGGACTCCAAAAGCTCGTGCTGCTAAATAACCCTGGTGTTCTGAGACTTTTTACTAGGCTCAGGCTACCCAGCCAGAAAGATTTAATTTGATTTGCTTTGACTTATTATTGTCACACGTATTGGGATTCAGTGAAAAGTATTATTTCTTGTGCTATACAGACAAAGTGGCACGGCGACACAGTGGTTAGCACTGCTGCGTCACAGCACCAGGGACCCTAGTTCAATTCCTTGGGTCACTGCCTATGCAGAGTCTGCGTGTTCTCCCCATGTCTACATGAGTTTCCTCCGGGTGCTCCAGTTTCCTCCCACAGTCCAAAGATGTGCAGATTAGGTGGACTGGCCAGGCTAAATTGTTCCTTAACGTCAGGGAGAACTAGCTATGGTAAATGCATGGGGTTATGGGGATGGGATTATGGTCAGTGCAGACTCAATGGGCTGAATGGCCTCCTTCTGCACTGTAGGGATTCTATGATTCATGCCATTCACTGGGGAAAGGAAAGGAGAGTATGCAGAACATAATGCCAAGAGAGAAAATGCTGGAAAATCTCAGCAGGTCTGGCAGCATCTGTACGGAGAGAAAAGAGCTGACGTTTCGAGTCCAGATGATCCTTTGTCAAAGCTAAAAAACATCGAAAGTGGGAGTTATTTATACTGCAGGGCGAGAGAATGAACGATAAGTCATAGCTAGAAAAACACGGGGAAAGGCTGCCTATGGCAGTGCACAGAGAGAGAATAGAAGTTATGAATGGCCAAACAGCAGAGAAGCTGAAATCAGAGGGTCAGCAGTGACTCCCACAGCTACTGGACTCCTGCTGTTCGCACCCTACAACCTAAGTAAAAAATAAAGCAAGACTTACATTAACACTGCAATGAAGTTACTGTGAAATTCCCCTAGTTGCCACACTTCAGATCGATGCGCCTAACCAGCACGTCTTTCAGACTGTGGGAGAAAACCAGAGCACCCGGAGGAAACCCATGCAGACACGGGGAGAACATGCAGACTCCACACAGACAGTGATCCGAGACGGGAATCGAACCCAGGTCCCTGGCACTGTGAAGCAGCAGTGCTAATCACTGTGCCACTGATCCTGTAAGGACTCCATCCCTTTCTCTCAGCTCCTTCACCTCCGCTGCAAAACTGCCCTGCGGAATGTAGTCTAGCTAGGGTGTAGAGAAAGATCAACTTAATATAAGGTTGGGTCACTCAAAAGAGAACCACGCCCTTCATAGAGTTTTTAAATTTAAAACTTCTGATTGCAATTTTATTTTCCTTTAGAATCTCTACAGTGCAGAAAGAGGCCATTCAGTCCATTGAGTCTGCACCAACTCTCTGAAAGAGCATCTTACACAGGCCCATCCTCCTGCCCTATCTCTGTAACCCCACACATTTACCATGGTTTCATTCCTTTCTCTCCCATTCCAATTTTCATTCCCTTAATTGCCTCTCCCCTGTATGAATTAACTCTCGTCATTTTATTTCCTACTCCAGTGTGGGAAGATATAGATGTAGCGATAACTAATAAGCTAAGGACCCCAAGCTAACATTCTGAGGACATGTGTTCCAATCCCACCATGGCAACAGGTGGAACTTGAATTCAATGAATGAAATATGGAATTGAAAGGTGGTCTCGGTAAATGGTGACTGCATGGTGGCACAGTGATTAGCACTGCTGCTTCACAGCACCCAGGGACCCGGGTTCAATGCCTGGCTTGGGTCACTATCTGTGTCGAGTTTGCACGTTCTCCCCGTGACTGCGTGGGTTTCCTGCAAGTACTCTGGTTTCCTCTTTCAGTCCAAAAATGTGTGGGTTAGGTTGATTGGCCATGCTAAGTTGACTCTAGCATCAGGGGATTAGCACGGTAAATGTATGGGGCCTGAGTGGGATTGCGGGGATTCTATAATGAAGCTATCATCGATTGTTGGAAAAACCCATCTGGTCCGTTAATGCCACTTTAGGGAAGGAAATCTGCTGTCCTTACCTGGTCTGGCCTATATGTGACTCCAGGTCCACAGCAATGTAGTTGACTCTGAAATACCCTCAAAATAACTTAACAAGCCATTCAGTTTGAGGACAATTAGGGATGGTTGGCCTTGCTAGCAACATCAAAGAATAATAAGAGAAAATATTTCTCTGTTTCATTTCTGAGATATCTTTTGTTAAGGAGATAGGCTATTGGTCCTGCCATTCACTCATGTCCCAGATGTCTTCATGCCTTCTTGTACTTTTATAAGTTCACAATTCTTGCAACTTGCACTACAAAAAGAATTACAAATTGAAGGGCATGGGGAACAATTTAACTAACTGGGCCACACTGTGAGATCAGAACATTGGAACAGGAGTAGGCCATTCAGTCCCTCCAAGCTGTTCTATCACTCTTTGAGATGATGGGCAGGATTTTCCGGTCATGCTTGCCCCAAATCCACCCAGGGTCAACAGATCTTTGTATGATCCATCTCCCCATGCCTGCTCAGATTCCCTTGGTGGACAGGACAGGAAAACCCCCCCATGTCTAATCTGTATCTTAACTCCATCTACTACCATCATATCCTTTTATTTCCTCATCTAACTAGGATCAACAGATCAGAATTAAAAATTGTGTTTTGACATATTGTGGGAGAGAGTTCCACATTTCTAACTGCCCTTTGTTTGAGGAAATGTTTCTTATTAACCATCTTGTGTGATTTGGATCTGACTGGAAGGTGATTTACTATCCTCCCACTATACTCCTTATACACCTATGACTGTGTGGCCAAGTCCCCCCCCAACTCAATTTTCGAGTTTGCTGATAACACTACGGCAGTGGGTCAGATCTCAAACAATGACAAGACAGAGCACAGGAATGAGATGGAGAATCTGCTGAACTGCTGCGGCAACAATAATCTCTCCCTCAATGTTAACACAGCAAAGGAGATTCTCAACCCACTGACGTTTCACGTCATGTTCATGCAATAATCGAACAGGGTGCTCACCTCACTAAAATTAGGAATACGTGAGTGTGGAACACATACCAAGTAAAGCATATCTAAAGCATCTTGTCTGGAGATGAGATCACAAAATAACAAAGAAACACTGACAGGAGGTTGGACAAAACTATGGCTAAGGTGAGGGCATCCCGGTTGGACCAGTAAAAGAATCTCTGCAGTACAGAAGGAAAAGTGTGAGTCTTTTTTGAATGGCACAAAACTAGAAACATGTGAGACACAGAGATTTTTTAAATTATTCATTGGATCTGGGTGTCACTGGCTGGGTCAGCCTATATTGTAAGAAGTCTCACAACACCAGGTTAAAGTCCAACAAGTTTATTTGACAGTGAACCCACAAGCTTTCGGTAACGCTGTTCCTTCGTCAGGTGTGTGTAAGGCCGAGATTCCTTTACTGGTCCAACCGGGATGCCCTCACCTTAGCCATAGTTTTGTCCAACCTCCTGTCAGTGTTTCTTTGTTATTTTGTGATCTCATCTCCAGACAAGATGCTTTAGATATGCTTTACTTGGTATGTTCCACACTCACCTATTCCTAATTTTAATGAGGTGAGCATCCTGTTTGACTATTGCATGAACTCATGAGAATTGGACTCGTGCAGGAACTGGTGTAAACATGCCTCAGGGAGTCAACTCAGAAACTGCGTTGCAATGGTGCCCGATTGACACAATCGCCTTTTAAACTGGTTCATCGGGTGTACCTGGCACAGAACAATTGAATGATTGTTAGCCACAGAAAGAATATCCTCACTTTAAATAATTGCTCCCTTAAACGTGTCTTTAATCACAGTTGTAGGCGCATTGTTGTTGGTGAATTATTACAACTCAGATTCATGTTCAGAAGGGTGGTGTGCTGGATTGGAATGCTGGCGTTGGACAGGGTTCGGCACAGGAAGCAGTCCCAAAACACCAGGTTAAAGTCAAACAGGTTGATTTGAAATCACAAGCTTTTGGAGGCTGCCCCTTCATCAGGTGCGTGCATTGGAAAGTCAATTTAGAATTTTAGAATGCCTACAGTGCAGAACGAGACCATTTGGCCCATTGAGTCTGCCCTGACCACAATCCCACCCAGGCCTTATTCTCGTAACCCTCATTTACCCTGCTAATCCCCTTGACTCAATTTAACACAGCCAATTAACCTAACCCGCATGTCTTTGGACTGTGGGAGGAAAACGGAGCACCCGGAGGAAACCCACACAGACATGGGGAGAATGTGCAAACTCCACACAGACGGTGACTGGAAGACGGAATTGAACCCGGGTCCCTGGCGCTGTGAGGCAGCAGTGCTAACCACTGTGCCGCTCTTTGTTAAACTGAAACATTGATGAAAAAACACTCACTAAAGAACTTATTTTTCTCCAAAAGTAAATTGTAGACTGATTTGATGTTGTTGGTACATGGTGTCTCTAATAATTCATCAACAGACAGCGAGACGATGTGCTAGTTGTATTATTGCTAGACGATTAATCCAGAGACTCAACAATGTTCTGGGGACCTGGGTTCGAATCCCAGCAGGTGGTGGAATTTGAATTCAATAAAAAAATTCTGGAATTAAGAATCAACTAATGAAACCATAGTCGATTTTCAGAAAAACCCATCTGGTTCCTTTAGGGAAGGAAATCTGTTGCCCTCACCCGGTCTGGCCTACATGTGACTCCAGAGCAATGTGGTTGACTCTCAACTGCCCTTCAAGGACAACTAGGGATGGGCAATAAATGCTGGTCCAGCCAGAGACACCCATGCCCCATGAATAAACAAACAAAAATCTACCAAGTATTGCTGTCTTAGACAATCTGCCAAATGTCAAGACTTTTCGATGTGCCAAGGTTGCATTTTGGAAAGAGAATTTATTTTCTTTATTTGGAATCTTTCACAGCGCCTGACATCCTATAATGTTGGAGAACTCCTCGCCCTTTGAAATAGTAGCCAGAGGATTGTTCACATCTACAGCCAACATCTCGATTCACATTTTTACCTTTCATACGACACTTCTGACAGTTTCGCACAGCCTTATTCCTGCGCTGAAATTACTGGTCTACGTTTTTGAGATCAAATCTCCAGAGTGGAATTTGAACTGACAAACTTCCAGCTTAACAGATGCAATTGCAACTTATAGAGCCAAAGTTAAGAAAGTTAGAGTACTCAAATTTTCGACAATGAGACAAAGGCTGCTTGTGAACCTCACAGTGCTAGGGATCCGGGTTCAATTCCCAGCTTGGGCTTACATTAACACTGCAATGAAGTTACTGTGAAAATCCTCTAGTCGCCACACTCCAGTGCCTGTTCGGGTACACTGATGGAGAATTTAGCATGGACAATGCAACTAACCAGCACGTCTTTCAGACTGTGGGAGGAAACCGGAGCACCTGGAAGAAACCCATGCAGATACAAACTAAACTGTTTATTAGTGTCACAAGTAGGCTTACGTTAACACTGCAGTGACATTACTGTGAAAATCCCCAAACTCCGGCACCTGTTCAGGTACACTGAGGGAGAATTTATCACGACCAACACACCTAACCAGCACATCTTTCGGACTGTGGGAGGAATCTGGAGCACCTGGAGAAAACCCACGCGGACACGGAGAGAATGTGCAAATTCCGTATGGATATTGGCTCAAGCTGGGAATCGAACCCTGGTGTCTGGCGCTGTGAGGCAGCAGTGCTAACCACTTTGTCACCGTGCTGCACTCATTTCTCCTCACCTCAGTCATAAAAGTTTTACTTCTTATCCTCAAATGATGACTCCTAGTTCTGGACTCCCACACCATTGGGAACATTCTTTCTGAATCTACCCTGTTAGAATTTATAAGTTTCAATGAGAACCCCTCTCCCTCTTACAATCTCCAGTGATTATAATCCTAACTGATATAGTCTCTCCTCGTATGACAGACCTGCCATCCCAGGAATCAGCCTGGTAAATCTTCACTAAACTCCCTCTGTAGCAAGAACATCTTTCCTCAGATAAAAACACCAAAACTGCACACAATACTCTAAGTGTAGCCTCACCAATTACCTCTACAACTGCAGTAAAATACCCCTATTCTTATTCTCAAATGCTCTCGCTATGATGGCCAACTTACCATTTGCCTTCTTTAAGGTCCAAGGAACGTAAGCGTCCTAGAAAGACATTCGGACAACTCCAATTGAAATCACCATTGGAAGGAAGCCCCCTTATCTCCCTCATTGGGGGTGAACTATCAGACTGCGGAGGTGAGTTTGAGATTTTCATGCTTGTTGAGTATTTTAATCAGTAAGTAATTCTGTTACAGCCCTGACACCCATTCCAGAGTGAATTAGTATCAATATCTGAGTTAATGTCTAAAGATGTGTAGGTTAGGTGGATTGGCCATGCTAAATTGTCCTGTAGTGCCCAAAGATGCGAAGGTTAGGCAGATTGGCCATGCTAAATTGCACCTTAGTGTTTACTTGATCACGTAATTGTTACAGTGCAGAAGGAGACCATTCTGCAGTAACTTTGCCACCACTGAGTTCTGTGACTCGATTTAAAAAAATATTTTGTCTATGTTGTTATCTTTGAATTGTGGGTTGAAAAAGTGCTTTCTGTTTTTGTCACTTAATAAAATGATACAGCATTAAAATAAGGCACCCTGCTCATAATGTTTGAACCAGTGTTTTTCTCTGCATGAGCCACTTAACTTGATCTATAAAATAGTAAACTTGCCTACGCACCTGTTTGATTTGGTGTGTGGCTGGAGATATCATTCTGCTTTGGATAATGAGATTAAATGGAGGGACCTGTTTTCCTGTTACAATCCGACTGATTATTAATGATCCCACACTTTTCAAGGGAAACAGGGATTTGTTTCTGGATCCTGACCAATGTTTTTTTTAATTCATACATAGGACATGGACACCACTGACCAGGCCAGCATTTACTGCCCATCCCTAGTTGCCCCTTGAGAAGGTGGTGGTGAGCTGCAGTCCATGTTCTGTGGGTTGACCCACAATGCCGTTACGGAGGGAATTTCAGGATTCTGCAAAGGAACTGCCGATATATATAGTCAGGACGGTGAGTAGCTTGGAGGGGAACTTGCAGGTGGTGGTGTTCCCATATATCTGCTGCCCTTGTCCTTCTAGATGGAAGTGGTGGTGTGTTTGGAAGGCGCTGTCTAAGGATCTTTGGTGAATTGCTGCAGTGCATCTTGTAGATAGCATCGGTGGTGGAGGGAGCGGATATTTGTGGATGTGGTGCCAATAAGAAGTTTGCTTTGTCTTGGATGGTATCAAGTTTCTTGAGTGTTGGTGGAGCTGCACCCATCCAGGCAAGTGGGGAGTATTCCATCACATTCCTCCCTCAACATTTTCTTATTTATTTATGGGCTGTGGACATTTCTGGCTGTGTTGGCATTTTATTGCCTAATTCTCATTGCCTTTTTGAGTTGTTTTGATTTGATTTATTATTGTTACATGTATTAGGATACAGTGAAAAGTATTGTTTCTTGCATGCTATACAGGCAAAGCATACCATTCGTAGAGTACATAGGGGAGAAGGAAAGGAGAGGGTGCAGAATATAATGTTACAATCATAACTAGGGTGAAGAAAAAGATCAACTTCATATAAGGTAGGTCCATTTAAAGGTCTGATGGCAGCAGGGAAGAAGCTGTTCTTAAGTCAGTTGGTACATGATCTCAGATTTTGAATAATTTTCCTAATGGAAGAAGGTGGAAGAGAGAATGTCCGCAGTACGTGGTGTCCTTCATTCTGCTGGCTGCTTTCCTGAGGTAGCGGGAAAGTGTAGACAGAGTCAATGGATGGGAGGCTGGTTTGTGTGATGGATTGGGCTACATTCATGACCCTTTTGTAGCTTCTTGCAGTCTTGGACAGAGCAGGAGCCCAGACCGAGCTGTGATACAACCAGAAAGAATGATTTCTATGATGCATGTGTAAAAATTCAGCAGGAGGTGGTGGTGGTCACCTCCTACAAATACCACTTTTCCACGACCATTGAGGCTAGAGAGAATTCCTGGATTAGTATTGATTTCTTTTTATTCATTCCTGGGACATGGGCATTGAACATAAGAACATAAGAACATAAGAAATAGGAGCAGGAGTAGGCCATCTGGCCCTTCGAGCCTGCCCCGCCATTCAATAAGATCATGGCTGATCTGTCGTGACTCAGCTCCACCTTCCCGCCCTCTCCCCATAACCCCTAATCCCCTCTCCTATCAAAAACCCATCAACCCGTTTCTTAAAAATATTTAGCGAGGCAGCCTCCACCACTTCAACGGGCAGAGAATTCCAGAGATTCACCACCCTTTGAGTGAAGAAGTTCCTCCTCAACTCTGTTCTAAACCGCCCCCCCTTTATCTTGAGGCTGTGCCCCCTAGTCCTACTGTCTTTTTTGAGCGGGAACAGTCTCTCCACCTCTATCCTATCCATCCCATTCATCATCTTATACGTCTCAATGAGATCTCCCCTCATTCTTCTGAACTCTAACGAGTACAAGCCTAGTTTATTCAGCCTCTCCTCATAGCTCAATCCCCTCAACTCCGGTATCAGCCGAGTAAACCTCCTCTGCACTCCCTCCAGGGCCAAAACATCCTTGCGCAGGTGCGGCGCCCAAAACTGCACACAGTACTCCAGCTGCGGCCTCACCAATGCCCTATACAGCTGCAGCAAGACCTCCCTACTTTTATATTCAATCCCCTTCGCTATGAAGGCCAGCATCCCATTCGCCTTCCTGACCACCTGCTGCACCTGCAAGCTGGGTTTTTGCGACTCATGCACAAGGACCCCGAGGTCCCTCTGCACCGTCGCCTGCTGCAGTTTTTCGCCCCATAAGTAATAGTCCTTCCTACCATTCCTCCTACCAAAGTGGACCACCTCACACTTGCCAACATTAAATTCCATTTGCCATTTCCTGGCCCATTCGCCCAGCCTATCTAGATCCTTCTGCAGACTCTCCACACCCTCCGCACAATTTGCCTTTCCCCCAATCTTGGTGTCATCAGCAAATTTCGACACCCTGCACTCGGTTCCCTCCTCCAGATCATCTATATAAATGGTAAATAGCTGAGGCCCCAGCACCGACCCCTGGGGCACCCCACTAGTCACCAACCGCCAATCCGAATAGCATCCATTGACCCCCACTCTCTGCCTCCTATTTGACAACCAATCCTCTATCCACGCTAACACCCTACCCCCAACTCCATGTCCCCTGACCTTCTGCAATAACCTCTTGTGAGGTACCTTGTCAAACGCCTTCTGAAAATCCAGAAAGACCACATCCACCGGCTCTCCTCCATCCACTGCCCTAGACACATCCTCATAGAACTCCAGTAAATTTGTCAGACACGACTTCCCTTTAATGAAACCGTGTTGCGTCCGCCCTATCAAGCAATTCCCCTCAAGATGCCTCGCTATTTCCTCCTTAATGACGGTTTCTAACATTTTACCTACCACAGACGTTAAACTAACCGGCCTATAATTCCCCGCCTTTTGCCTGCCACCCTTCTTAAACAACGGCGTAACATTAGCCGTTTTCCAATCTTCCGGCACTTCCCCGGAATCCAGCGACGTCTGGAAAATAACCACCAAGGCATCCACTATCACCTCCGCCATTTCTTTCAGAACCCTCGGATGCATTCCATCCGGTCCTGGGGACTTGTCCACAATCAGCCCCTCCAGTCTGTCTGATGGCTGGGCCAGCATTTATTGCCCATCCCTAGTTACCTGAGACTTTCCTTTGGGAACTCCGGTTTCCTCCCCACAATCCAAAAGAGGTGCTGATTAAGTGCATTGGCCGTGCTAAATTCTCCCTCAGTGTACCCGAACAGGCACCAGAGTGTGGAGAGTAGGGGATTTTCACAGTAACTTCATTGCAGTATTAATGTAAGCCTATTACGGTGACACAGTGGGTAGTGCTGCTGCCTCACAATGCCAGGGACCCAAGTTCAATTCCCGGCTTGGATCCCTGTCTGTGCACATTCTCCCTGTATCTGCGTGGGTTTCCTCTAGGTGCTCCGGTTTCCTCTCACAGTCTGAAAGATTAGGTGCGTTGACCTGAGCAGGCGCTGAAGGGTGACGAATGGCAGAGCTTGACAGTAACTTCAGGCAGTGTTAATGCAAGCCTTACTTGTGACTAATAAATAAACTTTAAACTGATAAATAAACTTTAGGGACACAAAGTTAACCTGATCAAAGGCAAATTCAGGGGAAATAAAACCTGGTAAAACCCAGGGGTAGAGAATAACGTTAGCCCATGAGGCTGAAGATACCAACTCAACTGAGTTGACAGAAAGTTAGTTACTTCAATGTGAGAGAAGGGTATTATTAACCTTGCTGGAGAGCAAGGGACAGGCAGTGGCCTTGTGATATTATCATTAGACTTGCAATCCAAAGACCTGGAGTAATGTACAAATCCCATCACTGCAGATGTCGGAATTTGACTTCAGTAAATATCTGGAATTAAGAATCTACTGATGACAATGAAAGCATTGTCAATTGTTAGAAAAACCCATCTGGTTCACTATTTGATTTAGTTTTTTTATTGTCACATGTATACAGTGAGAAGTATTGTTTCTTGCGTGCTATACAGACAAAGCATACCGTTCATAGTGAAGGAAAGCAGGCAAATGTAGCATTACAGTCATAGCGAGGGTGCAGAGAAAGATCAATTTAATGCGAGGTAGGTCCATTCAAAAGTCTGACAGCAGCAGGGAAGAAGCTATTCTGGGGTCGGTTGGTACGTGACCTCAGACTTTTGCACCTTTTTCCCACTGGAAGAAGGTGGAAGAGAGAATGTCTGCAATGCCTTTAGGGAAGGAAATCTGCCATCTTTACCTGGTCTGGCCTACATGTGACTCCAGAGCCACTGTCAATGTGGTTGGCTCTCAACTGCCCTCTGAAATGGCCGACATTCGATTCAAGGGCAACTAGGGATGGGCAAAAAATGCTGGCCCACCCATGTCCCATGAATGAAGTTAAAAAAGAACAGAACAGGAAGGGGAGCAAGTTCTCCCGTCAGTTCTCTGGTACATTTTCCGCACCAATGCCTTGACCAATCAGAATAAACGTGCCAACTAATCAGCATCTTTTCCTCATACAGTGCAAATTCTTGTTCCCTTTGAAATTTGGTATTCTTGCATCCATCCTGATGAGTGCAAGATCAAAAACTTCAACTGCCTGTCTCCTTTATCAGCAATACACAAGCTCTTTGGTATGAAGTGGATAATTACAACACTAATTATTCTCACTCTTAGTGTGTATTAAAGGATAACAATCAAGCAATAAGGCTGATTGTTTATGCCCCTTTTTAGGATGGCAGATTTCCTTCCCTAAAGGGACATGAGTGAGCTAGAGGGATTTTTACGACAATGGTTTCATGGTCATCATGAGGCGACATGGTGGCACAGTGGTTAGCACTGCTGCCTCACAGCGCCAGGGACCTGGGTTCCATTCCCGGCTTGGGTGCCGGGAACACTATGCATGTGGAGTTTGCACATTCTCCCTGTGTCTGCATGGGTTTCCTCTGGGTGCTCCGGTTTCTTCCCACAGTCCAAACACGTGCTGGTCAGGTTGATTGGCTATGCTAAATTGACCCTAGTTTTAAGGGATAAGCAGGGTAAACATGTGGGTTAGG
Organism: Prionace glauca; assembly: GCA_037974335.1. NCBI lineage: Eukaryota > Metazoa > Chordata > Chondrichthyes > Carcharhiniformes > Carcharhinidae > Prionace > Prionace glauca. The sequence goes on from CM075753.1 coordinate 1,052,751, forward strand.
GTGGAATTGATGTCCATGTAGGCTTGATGGCCCGAATGGCCTCCTTCTGTACTGTAATGATTCTATGATATTAGACAATTGGTTTCAGATTTTTTCTGAATTCAAATTTCACCATCTGCCATGGTGGGATTCTAACCCAGGTTCCCAGTGTATTGTCTGGGGAAGGGTCTCTGGATTACTAGTCTGGTGACAACATTACTATGCCACCGTCACTGCCTCTCCCAGTACTCCATCTGATGATGATGGGTTCCTGCAATGCTCCTAAAACTGTAGTTGTGAAACCTGACCAGATGGGGGATATTTTCTTGAATTTGTCCGTGGGATGTTGAGGCCAAAGTTTATTGTCCATCCCTAATTAGAACAGGATAAGGAGATATGGTGAGGAAGGAGGAATGACCCCTTGACTTTAAATGCTATGAAATAATCCAGGAACACTTGGTAGTGAGTCTCTGGAATTCTCTGCCCATTGAAGTGGTGGAGGCTACCTCGTTGAGTATGTTTAAGTCACAGGTAGATAGATTTCTGATCAATAAGGGAATTAAGGGTTATGGGGAGCAGGCGGGTAAGTGGAAGTGAACCACTTTCAGATCAGGCATGATCTTATTGAATGGCGGGGCAGGCTCGAAGGGTTAGATGGCCGACTCCTGCTCCTATTTCTTATGTTCTTAACCAATTGGCAGGATTAATCATTAATCCAACATTATGAAATCCACCTGGGCTAATTATATCATGGTTGCAAATGACTCTTTCCCCCTATTTTTCCGGGGATGTGGGTGTCACTGGCTGGGCCAGCGTTTAGTGCCCCTCCCTTGAACTGACTAGTTTGCTCGGCCATTTCAGAGTCAACCACGTTGCTGTGGGTCTAGCATCGCACGTAGGCCGGACCAGGTAAGGACGGCAGATTTCCTTCCCTAAAGGGGCATTAGTGAACCAGATGAGTTTTTCCAATAATGGTTTCATGGTCATCATTAGACTTTTAATCCCAGATTTCAGGAACTCAGCTAATGTCCTGGGGTCCTGGGTTTGAATCCTGCCACAGCAGATGGTGGAATTTGAACTCAATAAAAGATATCTGGAATTAAGAATCTACTGGAACCATTGTCCATTGTTGGAAAAACCCATCTGGTTCGCTAATGCCCTTTAGGGAAGGAAATCTGCTGTCCTTACCCCGGTCCGGCCTACATGTGACTCCAGAGACACAGCAATGTGATTGACTCTCAACTGCCCTCCCAAGGCCACTAGGGATGGGCAATAAATGCTGGCCCAATCAGCGATGCCCACGTCCCACAAATAGTCCAGTGACACCATCGTATGCCATTGCCTCCCCTGTTTTATTTTAACACTTTATCTTTCTGTGTTCCTAATGTTCTCCAATTGACTCCAGGTACACAAGTCCCTGAAGGTGTCGGTGCAGGTGCAGAATGTGATGAGGAAAGCGTATGGCATGTTAGCCTTCATAGGAAGGGGTATAGAATATAAGAGTAGGAGTCTGATGTTGCAGTTGTATAGAACGTTGGTTAGGCCTCACCTGGAGTACTGCGTCCAGTTCTGGTCGCCGTACTACCGGAAGGATGTAGAGATCCTGGAGAGAGTGCAGAGGAGATTTACCAGGATGTTGCCTGGTATGGAAGGGCTGTCTTACGAGGAAAGATTGAACGCACTTGGGCTGTTTTCCCTTGAGAGACGTCGGCTGAGGGGGGATTTAATAGAGGTTTATAAGATTATGAAGGGGACAGATAGAGTAGATGGTGATAAGCTTTTTCCGCTATTAGAAATGGATAGAACGAGGGGTCACGGGCTTAGGGTGAGGGGGGCTAGATATAAGACTAATATTAGAGGGCAGTTTTTCACACAAAGGGTAGTGGGGATGTGGAATGCACTGCCGAGTAAGGTGGTGGAAGCAGGCACGCTAGGGTTGTTCAAGAGTCACTTGGACAGCCACATGAGCAGTTTACATATAGGGGGATATATCAGGCCTTATTAAGCATTGTAGGCTTGGGGTCAGTTTTAGTCTCAGGGATATAGAGTCTTTAATAATGAAATTTTTATCCACAGGCACTTACCATCTCGAGGGCATCATGGCAGCACAGAGGCTATCTCTGATGCTGTGCGGACACATGGAGTTGGGCCTGTGTCTGTGGGAGTTTGTGCGTTCTCCCCGTGGTTGCGTGGGTTTCCTCCGGGTGCTCCGGTTTCCTCCCACATCCCAAAAATGTGCTTTTAGGCTGATTGATTGGGTAACAAATTGTCCCTATATTGGACCTCCCTGATCCTCACACATTAGGCATAGACTAGAGTCATGAATAGGTCACTGACCATGGGACGGCGGCGCGGGCTCGTTGGGCCGAAGGGCCTGTTTCCCGTGCTGTTTTGTTCTTTGTTCTTTGTTCTTTGTTCTTTGACTTGCTTGATTGCTAATCCCCAAAACAACATGCCTCCTCATCAAATAACCAGTATGACAGGTCCTTCATTTCATTGTTGTGTGGAAGGTATTGTTGATGTGGAATTGTTGACATGTAATTTCCATTGCTGCACCCTAAAGGTTTTGTAACATGGTGTGACTCTTTCCTTTCACTCTCTTTCTTGTTGTACAATTATATATAAACAGATTTTTTCAACACCCTTATTCGGAAGTATGGTGGAAGTATGCCCCAGAAACTTTGCCTCTTTCTCATGGATAGATTATGTTCAAATGTTTTGGAAGAGCGCACAGTACTTTTGGGTATGCCAGATGCCCTGGAGGTTAGTCAATGGCTTGGGGATAAGTTACAAATTAGCTGCTTCAGAAATCTCACCTGGACTCATTCTGCTAAAGTGAAACCAATTGTCCAAGGCAAAGGGAGCAGTGTAACGGCACAAGCTTTGCTTTGCATAATAGATGGCCTTTTCCCTGTCTGTGCAGGCACCTAACTCTTGTTGTATGTCATTATGAGTTCCACAAATTGACACAGACTCATCCTTGAGAAAAGTTTGGGAGTTCTGGAGGGGCCAGAAGAAGGAACAACATATAGAACGGTACAACACAGGAACAGGCCCTTCGGCCCACGATGTTGTGCCAAACATGATGCCAAATTAAACTAATCCCTTCTGCCTGCCCTTAGTCATAGAGTCATAGAAGTCTACAGCATAGAAACTGACCCTTCGGCTCAACTTGTCCATGCCAACCCTATTTTCAACCCCTCAGCTGGTCCCAATTGCCTACGTTTGGCCTATATCTCTCTACAGCCTTCTTACCCATGTAACTATCTAAATGCTTTTTAAAAGACAAAATTGTCCCCACCTCTATTACTGCCTCTGGCAGCTTGCTCCAGACATTCACCACCTTCTGTGTAATAAGACTGCCCCTTTGGACCCTTCTGTATCTCTCCCCTCTCACCTTAAATCTATGCCCTCCAGTTTTAGACTCCCCCACCTTTGGGAAAAGATCTTGACTATCTAGCTGATCTATGCCCCTCATTATTTTATAGACCTTTATAAAATAATGAGAGGCATAGATCAGCTGGATAGTCAATGGTCCATATCTCTACATTCCTTGTATATTCATGCGCTTACCTAGAAGCCCCTTCAATGCCCCTATCACATCTGCCTCCCCCTCAACCCCTGGCAGTGCGTTCCAGACACACTCTGTGTAAAAATCTCTCCCCTCACATCTCCTTTGGACTTTCCCCTTTTCACCTTAAATGCGTGCCCCTTTGTATCAGATATTACAACTCTGGGAAAAAGATTCTGACAGTCAACTCTATCTGTGCCCCTTATTATTTTACAGATTTCTATCAGGTCTCCCCTCTGCCTCAGCCGCTCCAGAGAAAACAGCCCTAGTTTGTCCAGCCTCTCCTTGTAGCTCATTCTCTCTAATCCAGGTAGTATCCTGGTAGATCTCTTCTGCACCCTCTCCAAAGCTTCCACATCCTTCCTGTAATGTGGTGACCAGAATTGAATGCAATTACGGCCTAACCAAAGTGCTTTAAGGCTACAGCGAATGTAATGTCAATTGAAAACAATTGAATAGCGCTGAACAAGCATGCATGATTAATTATTTTTATTTTGCAATGCTAGATCCTAAAGGGTGAGATGAGACTGATTGCCCTTGACACCAAGGCAGAATTTGACAGCATATGATCTTCAAGGAGCCAAAACTGGATGACAATGAAAGGGACACCTCTCCGCTGGTTGGAGTCATAACTGGGACAAAGGAAGATGGCTGTGGTCATTGGAGATCAGTCATCTGAGATCCAGGATATTACTGCAGGAGTTCCTAGATCCAACCATGTCTGCACACTCAGTGACCCAAATCGGGAGTCAAATCCAGGACCTTGGCACTGTGAGGCAGCAGTTCTAACATAGTGCCACTGTGCAACCCATATCAACATCCAGAGAGTTACCACTGATGAGAAACTGAGCTGCCATATAAATACTGTGGCTACAAGGGCAGGATAGAGGCTTGCATTTCCATGGCAAGCAACTCACCCTGACTCCCCAAAACCTGTCCACCGTCTACAAGGCACAAGTCAGGAGTGTGATGGAATACTCTCGACTTGCCTGGATGGGTGCAACACCAACAACACTCAAGAAGCTCAAGAATGATTGCCTCACTGAGGGCCATAGTACCAAGAGATATATTGCCTCCCTAATGGCACTGCGGATTAAGAAGGTGACTCAAAACCATCTTCCCAAGGGCAATTAGGGATAGGCATCAAGTGCTGGCCTAGACAGAGTTGCTCACATCCTATGGCAGAATAAAATAAGATGTCCACAGGTGTTAATGGACTGACGCAAGCCATTCATCCCGATTGGTACAGGCTGGTGGGAAGGACTTTATGGAAATCTACAAAAACCCACCTGACAAACTCCACACAGACAGTCACCCGAGGCCGGAATCGAACCCGGGTCCCTGGCACTGTGAGGCAGCAGGGCTAACCCACTGTGTCACCGTGCCCCCGGGAATCGAACCCGGGTCCCTGGCACTGTGAGGCAGCAGGGCTAACCCACTGTGCCGCCGTGCCCCCGGGAATCGAACCCGGGTCCCTGGCACTGTGAGGCAGCAGGGCTAACCCACTGTGCCGCCGTGCCCCCGGGAATCGAACCCGGGTCCCTGGCACTGTGAGGCAGCAGGGCTAATCACTGTGCTGCCCAAATCCCAACTGGTACACATTGGTGAGTGGGAATTTCCAGAGATGTTCATCCCAAACCCAGAACATCCCGTCAGAGATCAACAAACCTTCGCGTGGTCCGTCCCACTCCTGCTATGACCCCCATGGTGGTTGGGATGGAAAACTCCCCCATGGGGTTTATGCCCCACCCAAGTCACCCCCCCCACCCCTCTAATTCTCACCCCAGCAACATCTCCTATGACCTTTTTTTGCCTCCTGTATCCCCTTAAATGTCGGGATACGACTTTGCTCGATTGCTGTTCGTGGCAGTGTGTGTTCCACATTCTAACCGCTTTCTGTAAAAGAGGTTTCTCTCTGATTTATTGGTGTCTATCTTATCATTTAGGGCCCAAAGGTTTCATTTCCCCTTCTGTTCAGTGGAACTATCTTTGCTCTGTCTACCCTGTCAATGAAACAGATAAAATTGTTTTGGAGCAAATCTGATGCTGATGGAAAGGTTTAGCCCACATCAGTGTCACCTGGAAATATGCAGCATTAATCATCCTGACAAGAATTTTCATCACTGAGACTGTAATCCCACACCATCGGGTATACTCTACCTGGTGAATGTAAAAATGTTTCGCTATTTAGTCCCAATTTGCTTTATTTTTCAGAGCTGTTTTGATTTGATTTATTATTGTCATATTAGCAGACAGTGAAAAGTATTGTTTCTTGCATGCTACACCAACAAAGCATACTTTTCATAGAGAAGGAAAGGAGAGAGTGCAGAATGTCATGTTACAGTCATAGCGAGGGTGTAGAAAAAGATCAACATAGTGCGAAATAGGTCCATTCAAAAGTCTGACAGCAGCAGGGAAGAAGCTGTCCTTGAGTCGGTTGGTACGTGACCTCAGACTTTTGTATCTTTTTCCTGACGGAAGAAGGTGGAAGAGAGAATGTCCGGGATGCGTGGGGTCTTTGATTATGCTGGTTGCTTTGCTGAGGCAGTGGGAAGTGTAGACAGAGTCAATGGATGGGAGGTTGGTTTGCCTCCCATCCATTGAATACATAGAGGAGAAGGAAAGGAGAGGGTGCAGAATTTAGTGCTTGAAGTTAATTTATTGTTTATTAGTCACGAGTAAGGTTTACATTAACATTGCAGTGAGGTTACTGTGAAATTCCCCCAGTTGCCACAGTCCCGTACCTGTCCAATTACACTGAGGGAGAATTTAGCACGGCCAGTGCACCTGACCATCACGTCTTTCGGATTGTGGGAGGAAATCCAGAGCACCCGGAGGAAACCCACACAGACACGGGGAGAATGTGCAATTCCACACAGACAGTGACCCAAGCCGGGAATCGAACCCAGGTCCCTGGCGCTGTGAGGCAGCAGGGCTAACCACTGTGCTGCTATGCTGCCCTTCTGCTTTTGATTCGGATTTCTCATGTCAAAGCGACATGAATCGCATCATTTAATTTTCTTCCACTCTCCTCCTAACTCCAGGCTGTAAAATTCTGTAATTATTGAGGTCTTCCCAACATTCCTCGGCCTTGAGTCGAGGGATTTCCTTTTAAATCTCCATTTTCTTCCCAATTAAAGCTTTGCTTTCCCGACAACCTTCACCTGGCATTTACAACCTCACACAGGCATCAAAATACATCAGTCGAGATAATGCCTGTAATCTAACAGGCACGATCAGGTTTCTGTTCAACTACCTCCCACATCTGAGACTGGCACATCCAAAGTTGTGTATCTAGGCTTGTGAAAGTAATAGTGCAGGATAATTAACTCCTCGTTTCCCACTGTTGCACAGTTTTGATCATATTACATTGCAGAGGATTTAAGTTTTAAGTTTATTTATTGGTGTCACACGTAGGCTTTTTAAAAAAAATTCATTCGTGGGCCATGGGTGTCGCTGGCTGGGCCAGCATTTAATGCCCATCCCTTGAGAAGGTGGGGGTGAGCTGCCTTCTTGAATCGCTGCAGTCCATGTTCTGTGGGTTGACCCACAATGCCATTAGGGAGGAGATTCCAGGATTTTGGGGATTCCCTCACGGTGGCACAGTGGTTAGCACTGCTGCCTCACAGCACCAAGTATCCAGGTTCGATTCCTAGCTTGGGTCAGTGCCTGTGTGGCGTTTGCACATTCTCCCCATGTCTGCATAGGTTTCCTCTGGGTGCTCCGGTTTCCTCCCACAGTCCAAAGATGTGCTGGTTAGATGGATTATTCATGCTAAATTCTCCCTCAGTTGGCGCTGGAGTGTGGCAACCTGGGGATTTTCACAGTAACTTCATTGCAGTGTGAATGTACTTGTGACTAATAAAATTAATAAAACTTTAATATATTTCCAAGTCAGGGTGGTGAGTGGTTTGGAGGGGAACTTGCAGGTGGTGGTGTTCCCATGTATCTGCTTCCCTTGGCCTTCTAGATAGAAGTAGTGGTGGGTTTGGAAGGTGCTGTCTAAGGATTTTTGGTGAATTGCTGTACTGCATCTTATAGTTAGTACACACTGCTGCTACTGAGCATCGGTGGTGGAGGGATTGGATGTGGTGCCAGTCAAGTGGGTTGCGTCGCCCTGGATGGTGTTTGAGCTTCTTGAGTGTTGTTGGAGCTGTACCCATCCAGGCAAGTGGGGCGTATTCCATCACACTCCTGACTTGTAAACATAGAAACTAGAATTAGGAGTAGGCCTTCGAGCTGCTCTGCCTTTTATTTTGATCATCGAATTCAATATCCTGTTCCTCCATTGCCTCCCATATCCCTTAATCCTTTTAGGCCCAAGAACTATATTCCCATAATCCCATATATTTACCCTGCTAGTCCCCCTGACACTAAGGAGCAATTTAGCATGGCCAATCCACCTAACCCACACATTCAGTGGCACAAGCCACTGAATTTCAAGACATTTAGTGAAGGCTTTCAGCTGCACTCAGGGAACTTGGGATGGGAAAGAGTTGGTGGCCTTGTCATCAACGCCCACATTCCAAGAAAGATTTTTTTAAACCTTGAGGAAGCTGTTTGAGATTTCCTGGTAGAAAGACTGATCTGCGACGTCGATAAAGACCAGGAGTCAGGTTTGTCACGGTCGAGTGCTCCATCCACTGGCAAATTATAAATAGTCAGGGAAGGGGATATTGTAGAAAGTGTACAATTGAGAACCCTTCCAATCCAGAAGGTGAATCGGAGAACGTCTCCTGCCCCTGTGTCATGGCTACATGAGTGGAACAGACAAATCTCGATCTTACCCACTACCATTTTACCAGAATGAAAGTGATTGGATTGTAAACTGATATTTTGTGTTGGCTGCTCCCTCAACCAAACAAAATCACTCAAACACATTTCCCTGTCCAACATAAAAAATAGAAGCAGGAGACGGCCGTTCAGCCCTTCGAGCCTGCTCCGCCATTCATTTTGACCATAGCTGATCATCAAATTCAATATCCTGATCCTCCCCTTGTCCCCCATATCCCTCGGTCCCTTTAGCCCCAAGAACAATATCTAGTTTCTTCTTAAAATCACACAATGTTTTGGCCTCAACTACTTTCTGTGGGAGTGAATTCCACACATTCACCACCCTCTGGATGAAGAAATTTCTCCTCAACTAACAAATAGAATCATCGAATCCTGAGGAGGCCACTCAGTGGGTAGTGGGGGTGTGGAATGCACTGCCGAGTAAGGTGGTGGAAGCAGGCACGCTAGGGTTGTTCAAGAGTCACTTGGACAGCCACATGAGCGGTCTACATATAGGGGGATATAGCAGGCCTTACTAAGCATTGTAGGCTTGGGGTCAGTTTTAGCCTCAGGGATATAGAGTCTTTTAATAATGAAATTTTTATCCACAGGCACTTAAGTCCAGCAAGGGGCATGCGGGTGGCAGGTTGTGGTGGGCTGCTCTTGGATGTTGCTTCGGGAGTTGCCTACTGCTTCATGTCGTTGGTGTGCGTAAACTGGACCATCTCGAGGGCAACATGACAGCTCAGAGACTATCTCTGTTGCTGTGTGGACACATGGATTTAGACCTGTGTCCGTGGGAGTTTGCGCGTTCTCCCCATGGTTGCGTGGGTTTCCTCCGGGTGCTCCGGTTTCCTCCCACATCCCAAAAATGTGCTTTTAGGCTGATTGATTGGGTAACAAATTGTCCCTATATTGGACCTCCCTGATCCTCACACATTAGGCATAGACTAAAATCATGAATAGGTCACTGACCATGGGACGGCGGCGCGGGCTCGTTGGGCCGAAGGGCCTGTTTCCCGTGCTGTGTTGTTCTTTGTTCTTTGTTCTTTGTTCAGCCCATCAAGTCTGCATCGACCACAATCCCACCCAAGCCCTAACTCCATGCATTTACCCTAGCTAGACCCACCAACGCTAAGGGGCAATTTAGCATGGCCAATTCACCTAACCCACACACCTAACCCATCTTTAAACTGTAGGAGGAAACCGGAGCACCCGGATGAAACCCATGCAGACACGGGGAGAATGTGCAAACTCCACACAGACAGTGACCCGAGCGGGAATTGAACCCGAGTCCCTAGTGCTGTGAAGCTCAGTTCTAAAAGTTTTACCCCTTATTCTCAAACTATGACCCCCTAGTTCTGGATTCCACCACCATTGGGAACATTCTTTCTGAACCTACCCTGTCTAATCCTGTTAGAGTTTTATAAGTTTCAATGAGATCCCCTCTCACTCTTCTAAACTCCAGTGAATATAATCCTAACCGACTTAGTCTCTCCTGTTCTCTTTGCTGTGGTACGGTGGTACAGTGGTTAGCACTGCTGTTTCACAGCACCAGGGACACAGGTTCGATTCCTGGCTTGGGTCACTGTCTGTGTGGAGTTTACACATTCTCCCCATGTCTGCGTGGGTTTCCTCCGGATGCTTTGGGTTTCTTCCCAAAGTGCAAAGATGTGTGGGTTAGATGGATTGGTCACGCTCAGTTGCTCCTTAGTGTCAGGGAGCCTAGTCGGGTAAATACATGAGATAACAGGGACAGAGCCACAGTGGGATTGTTGTCGGTGCAGGCTTGATGGGCTGAATGGCCTCCTTCTGCACTGTAGGGGTTCTGTGATTCTATATGATAGAGCTGCTATCTCAGGAATCAGCCTGGTAAGCCTTTGCTGCACTTCCTCGATAGCCAGGACATCCTTCCTTGGATGAGGACATAGGGATTTGAAGGAAAGCAGAGCGAGGGCAGACTCTTAAAGAGAACCATTGTGTTTAACAGGATGGAAATCCTGGAAGAAGTTTCCTCTGAGTAGGGACAAGTCACTGAGGTGAGAGTGAGTAAAGACAAAGATGGGGAGAATTGGCCAATTACGATCTAGCTGAGGAAGTGGGAGGCACAGTGGTTAGCAATGCTGCCTCACAGCTCTAGGGACCCACGTTCGATTCCCGGCTTGGGTCACTGTGCGTGTGGAGTTTGCATGTTGGCCCTGTGTCTGTGTGGGTTTCCTCCGGGTGCTCTGGTTTCCTCCCACAGTCCAAAAGATGTTCGGGTGAGGTGGATTGGCCAGGCTGAATTGAGACTAAATGTCAAGGGTTCTAGCTAGGGTAAATGCATGGGGTTGTGGGGATAGGCCTGGCTGGGATTGTAGTCGTGCAGGCTTGATGGGCTGAATGGCCTCCTTCTGCACGGTAGAGATTCGATGAAATTAACAGATTTCCAGCTCTCCCTTTAACAATATAAAGGAGAAAGTAGCTGTCACTGAAAAGGAGGGGATTGGCCTTCAGGATAAGACCAATACCTGTGAAGATATCTGACAATTCCTCCCTTCTTCACTTTGTCTTTTCTTCACAATTCTTACAAGTTTTTTAAAGAAGATTTCATGAGGTGCCCTGTGACAGAGGCAACAATAAATAGCTGCAGCTTTACATAGCTTACAAGATTGTGTGGTAACTGCCACATCTCATCAGTTGCACCTACAAATAAGCATAGGTTGCAGGCAGTAATTAGCATTTTTCTAAGTGACTAATCGTGAGTTCATGGGAAGGTCATTTCTGGGAAGGGACGCTCAGATGAATGGGTCTGAAGTAACAGTGCTGAAATAGCAAAGTCAGTTCCAATTGGCTAGTGGGAAATGTTGGTGTGTTTGAAGGGAAAAGTGAAAGGACCTTGTGAATAGCTGTACGGTCTCTGTTGACTGTTCCTTATTTGTTTTTTTATTTCATGTTAACTATTTACAAATTAATTCAGGTACGGTGTACGTTGCTGCAGTCTGTGTGGGCAATGTGCTGTGGTATAATCTTTGTCCAACTGTGCTACGTTCTAGTGAGGTGCTAGGGGTACATTCTCTGGTCCTGCCCGCCACAGGAACCCTGGCTGGCGGGGTGGAGAATTTGACAGACCGTTGACTTCGGGTGGAACCAGAAAACCCCACCCTTTGAGCTTTCAATTGTAGACATCGGTCTCAGCCCTCTCCATCTTTGTAAACTAACTCTAACCCTTTGAGATGCGGCTGCCTCACCGTGTCAAGGGCCAGGGTTCAATTCCCGGCAGGAAAGAGTCTGTTCTTCAGTCCGTTGGTGCGTGATCTCAGACTTTCATATCTTTTTCCTGATGGAAGAGAGAATGTCCGGGGTGTGTGGGACCCTTAGTCATGTTGGCTGCTTTGACTAGACAGGGTGGATTTGGAAAGGATATTTCTGATGGTGGGGAGTCCAGAACTTGGGGGTCACATTCTCTCTGTGTCTGGGTGGATTTCCTCCGAGTGCTCCGGTTTCCTCCCAGAGTCCAAAGATGTGCAGGTTAGGTGGATTGGCCATGCTGAATTGCCCCTTTGTATCAGGGGGACTAGTTAGGGTAAATGCATGGGAGGCCTGGGTTGGATTGTGGTCAGTGCAGACTCAATGGGCCAAATAGCTTCCTTCTGCATTGTGGGATTAGAACATAGAACCCTACAGTGCAGAAAGAGGCCCTTCGGCCCATCGAGTCTGCACCGAACACAATCCCACCCAGGTCCTACCCCTGTATCCCCACATATTATACCCACTAATCCCTCTAACCTAAGCATCCCTGGACACTAAGGGGCAATTTCTTAGCATGGCCAATCAACCTAACCCACACATCTTTGGAAGGAAACCGGAGTACCCAGAGGAAACTCACGCAGACACGGGGAGAATGTGCAAACTCCACACAGACAGTGACCCGAGCCGGGAATCGAATCCAGGACCCTGGAGCTGTGAAGCAGCAGTGCTAACCCACTGTGCTACTGTGCTGCGCCTATGAAATTCTATGAGATTTTTGAAATTCATTTATGGGACATGGGTGTCACTGGCTGGACTGCAGATACTCAACCCTCATTCCCCAAGTCTATGAAACATTCGTCTTTGCTATAGAGGGAGTACAGCGAAGGTTTACCTGGCTGATTCCTGGGATGGCAGGTCTGTCATATGAGGAAAGACTAAGTCGGTGAGGATTATATTCATTGGAGTGAGAGTGGTGGAGGGTGGGGGGGGGTCTCATAGAAACATATAAAATTCTAACAACACTAGATTGGCTGGATTCAGAAAGAATGTTCCTGATGGTGGGGGGGGGAGTCCAGAACTAGGGATTTGAGGATAAGGGATAAACCTTTTAGAACTGAGATGAGGAGAAATTTCTTCACCCAGAGGGTGGTGAATGTGTGAAATTCACTCCCACAGAAAGTAGCTGAGGCCAAAATATGTGATTTCAAGAAGAAATTAGACATAGATCTCGGGGGACAAAGAGATCAAGGGATAGTGGGGGGGGGGGGGGATCAGGATATTGAATTTGATGATCAGCCATGATCTAAGTGAATGGCGGAGCAGGCTTTAAGGGCCGAATGGCCTACTTCCTGCTCTATCTAGCATTAAGGTTTTGTTAACCGCGTTGGTAATTACCAGTTAATGTACCCAAACTGGTAGTTTTGATGTTGTGAGTGCATTTGCACTGCCATTGACCCTCCTAATTAATGTGAGCATGGATTCGAACAAACCAACTACTGTGCTAAAGAAATCTTACCGGCTGTAAGATCTGGCACAGAACAAAGCACTGTCGCTGTTCGTAACAATGAGAACTTAATTACGTTGGTGACAATTGGATCGGCATGAGATTAGGATTAAAGAACCCCAAACTGTGAAGGAGTTTGCATGTTGAATCACAATGCCTGGTGTGGCCTGGATTCCAAACCAAAAATCACTCTCTCTCTGCAGCAAATGATTCCATGAACTGAACAGAGAACCACTGGACTCAACTGAGGGGGGGATTTAACAAGGCCAATGCACCTAACCAGCACGTCTTTCGGACTGTGGGAGGAGAAACAGAAGCTCTTTCCCAGGATGGAAAGAGTCAATCACTCGGGGCCACAGGGTGAAGGTGCGAGGGACAAGGTTTAAAAAGGATGTACGAGGCAGGTACTTTTACACAGAGGATGGTGGCTGCCTGGAACGTGTTGTTGGGGGAGGCAGTGGAAGCGGATACTGACTTTTATGGGGCGTCTTGACAAGTACAAGAATAGGACGGGAATGGAGGGATATGGTCCCTGAAAGGGTAGGGGGTCTTAGTTCAGTCGGGCCTCATGGTCGATGCAGGCTTGGAGGGGCCGAAGGGCCTGTTCCTGATTGTAATTTTCATTGTTCTTTGTACCTTGAAAGCAGAGCACCTGGAGGAAACCCACGCAGACACGAGGAGAATGTGCAGTCTTCACACAGACAGTGACCCAAGCTGAGAATCAAACCCAGGTCCCTGACGCTGTGGTAACTCACCACTCTCTGGGTGAAGGAATTTCTTATCACCTCTGTCCTAAAAGATTTACCCCTTATCCTCAAACTACGACCCCTGGTTCTGGACTCCCCACCATCAGAAGTATTCTTTCCAAACCCATCCTGTCTAGTCAAAGCAGCCAGCATAATTAAGGATCCCATGCACCCTGGATATTCCCTCTTCCACATTCTTCCATTGGGAAAAAGATACAGAAGTCTGAGGTCCCGTACCGACCGACTCAAGAACAGCTTCTTCCCTGCTGCTGTCAGACTTTTGAATGGACCTATCCTGCATCAAGTTGATCTTTCTCTACACCCTCGCTGTGACTGTAACACTACATTCTGCACTCTCTCCTTTCCTTCTCCCTGTGCATTCTACGAACGGTGTGCTTTGTCTGTATAAAGTGCAAGAAACAATACACTGTATACATGTGACAATAATAAATCAAACCAAGTCAACCATCAGTCATGATAAGAGGGAAAGTAATGCTGGAAGGAACTAGTGTGGCCATTTGGTCCAAAATATCTCTACTGGCAGATCTATCCCACTTCTCTGCTCTTGCTTATTGTAAGAAATTTCAAAACACCAGGTTAAAGTACAACAGGTATATTTGGAATCACAAGCTTGCAGAGCACTGCCCCTTCAGAGTCACCTGATGAAGGAGCAGTGCTCCAAAAGCTGGTGACTCCAAATAAACCTGTTGGAATTTAACCTGGTGTTGTGAGCTTTCTTACTCTGCCCTGTATGGATAGACGTCTCTGTAGGAAGCTTGTGACTGTGTTGTGTGGGGGGAGGAACTCTCTGGTTTAAAGTTAACCCCCTTTATAGTCTAGACATTTTGCCCTCTGACTGCCTAAAATTCAACCTTTGCAAAGTAATGACGGGAGGGCGGATGTCACAGGTACGCTTGAAAGGTAACCCTGATAGTTTTTGTGACGCAGCCTGTGGTAAAAACAGCCCTGCGTTAGGCTGGTCGGGTTAAAGCCGGGGGACCTGTGCAGAGCGTGTGTGTGTCCAGCCAACTCAGGCGGAAGAAAGACGTGGAAATTACAGCAAATGATAGATTCACCCCAATAGAAAGTAAACCTGGCGACCCACGAAACCCCCCTCGGCTGCTCAGAAGCCACTAGTGACAAGGAGAAGAAGATGGAGAACCTGGCTCTGGTGGTCCATGGACCTGGAGACATCAAACTGGTAACTCGGTTTTTGTCCACCCTGTACCCGAACCCCGGGTATTCCATTAGAATCATAATGGAGAAACTGGGATCCACCTCTCCCTCCCCAGGGATGAGAGTCACAATCCAGCAAGTTGCTGAATTTTGATGGAGATGTTTAAAAGAGGGATGGAAGGGAAAGTTGGGTGGGCTGTAATGTTTTATTGCCGGAGCGCCCAGGTTTGACATGACTGGCGAAAGAACCAGAAGTGGAGAGGCATAGGTAGAAAAAGATTTTGGGAGAGGGGTCAATAACTAGGGGAACATAGCTGGGGTAGATAAGAAAGGACTTTTTTTCCCTTGGTGTTACAGGGGGTCAGTAACCAGGAATCACACATAGGGTAGGTAAGAAAGGGCTTTTTTTGTGTTATGTTGTTTTATTTGACAATTCTAACAAATAACTTCATTACCAGCAAGAGGGTCCAAAAAAGTTTCCAGAAAGTAGATGGGTGAGGTTCGAAGACACGGGCACGCACCCCCTTTGTAGAGGGATCAGTAACCAGGGATCACAGATAGAATAGATAAGAAAGGACTTTCTCCCTTGGTTGAGGGATCAGTTGAGGGAGCTAGTGGCTTTTGCTACTTTTCCTGTTGGACTTTAACCTGGTGTTGTGAGATTTCTTACTGAGGGATCAGTAACCAGGGATCACAGATAGGGTAGATAAGAAAAGACTTTTTCCCTTGGGAGAGGGGTCAATGACTAGGGGGACATAGATAGGGTAGATAAGTAAGGACTTTTTCCCTTGGTACAGGGATCAATAACTAGGGGAACTTGAATAGGATAGGTAGAAAATAACTTTTCCCCTAAGTAGAGGGATACCAGTAATCACTGGTAGATAGAAAATAATTTTTTTTCCCAAACCAAAAGAGAAAATGCTGGAAAATCTCAACAGTTCCGGCAGCACCTGTAAGGAGAGAAAAGAGCTGATGTTTCGAGTCCAGATAACCCTTTGTCAAAGCTAAAAAGCAGAGAAAGTGGGAGATATTTATACTGCAGGGGGAGGGAATGAAAGATGAGTCATTGCCATATAAACCAGAGAAAAAGACTGCTAATGGCTGTCCACAGGGAGAATAATGGGTGTGAATGGTCAAACGGCTGAGAAGCTGTAAATGTGACAAATGGAAATAATTATTTTTATTTGATTTGATTTATTGTTGTGAGATATATTAGTATACAATGAAAAGTGTTGTTTCTCGCATGTTATATAGACAAAATGCGCAAGAAACAATACTTTTCACTGTATACTAATACATATGACAATCATATATCAAATCAAATTGGGGGCATACTTAGCATACATAGGAAATACATTTTCCCTTGGCAGAGGGATCAATAACTACGGGGACATAGATAGGGTAGACTGGAAATAGCTTTTTCCCCTAAGTAGAGGGGTCAATAATCAAGGAGACATAGAGTAGATAGAAAAGTATATTTATTTGATTTGATTTATTATTGTCACATGTATTAGTATGCAGTGACAAGTATTGTTTCTCGCACGCTATACAGTGCACAAGAAACAATACTTTTCACTGTATATTAATACATGTGACAATAGTAATTCAAATCAGGGGCGTACTTAGGGTAGACAGAAAAGAATTTTTTAAAAATTTGACTTAATTTATTATTGTCACGTCTTAATATACAATGAAAAGTATTGTTTCTTGTGCACAATACAAACAAAGCATGCTAGAAACAATACTTTTTGCTGTATATTAACACATGACAATAATAAATCAAATCCAATCAGGGGCAAATTTAGTGTAGATTGGAAAGAACTTTTTCCCTTGGTAGGAACATTGGAATTAGGAGCAGAAGTTGGCAAATTCAGCTCTTTGAGCCTGCTCTGCCATTCAATCAGATCATGGCTGATCTCTCCCTGGTTTCAAATCCACCTCCCTGTCTGTTCCCCATATCCCTCTTTCCGTCTATCTCCCTCTTGAAACCATTCAATGATTCAGATTCCACCGCGCTATGGAACAGCAAGTTCCACAAATCCACCACCCTCTGCGAGAAGTGGTTCCTCCCCATCTCTCAGTTTTAAATCTACCGCCTCTTAACCCATACCTGTAATTTCTTGTTGGAGGTTGCCCCACAAGGGGAAACATTTGGTCTACATTTACTTTATCAATCTCTTGTCATATTTTATACACATCGATCAGGTAGAGGGCTCAATAACCAGGGATGTAGATCGGAAAGGAACAAACACAAGAAATGCTGGAATATCTCAGCAGGTCTGACAGGGTCTGTGGGGATAGAATAGAGCCAATATTTTGAGGCAGGATGTCCTTGTATACTCTACTCAGACTGTGTCCTTGTATACTCTGTACTCAGACTGTAACCTTGTATACTCTGTACTCTGACTGTGTCCTTGTATACTCTGTACTCAGACTGTGTCCTTGTATACTCTGTACTCAGACTGTGTCCTTGTATACTCTGTACTCTGACTGTGTCCTTGTATACTCTGTACTCTGACTGTGTCCTTGTATACTCTGTACTCAGACTGTAACCTTGTATACTCTGTACTCTGACTGTGTCCTTGTATTCTCTGTACTCAGACTGTGTCCTTGTATACTCTGTACTCAGACTGTGTCCTTGTATACTCTGTACTCTGACTGTGTCCTTGTATACTCTGTACTCAGACTGTAACCTTGTATACTCTGTACTCAGACTGTGTCCTTGTATACTCTGTGGCACATTATCACCCTGCTTCTGAACTGTGAGTTCAAAATTGTTGGATATTAAAGGATGCCATTGACTCAGAGAGGGGGGCTATGTGGATATTTTATGTAGAAGAATATGTATAGTGTGAGAGGAATATAATTTAATCTGAAGTAAAGTTTGTTTATTAACAGATTTGGGAGAATATTTCAGTAAGGTTGAATCTAAGGATAGTACCTGACTGGCATACCATTTTATTACACTTACCAAGACTTTTGCAATGATTTCAACTATGACTTTTTTTTGGTGGTAGGTCGCTTTATTTAACTGCATGTTATAGAAGGCAGGAAACAGGAGCAGGAGCAGGCTCCCAGGCCCATCCAGACTGCTGTACCATTCAATACCACCATGGCTAATCTATGTCGGCCTCAGCTCCTTTTCAGTGCCTTTTCCCCATAGCCCTCTATCCCTCGATCTATCAAATATTTATCCACCTCCACTTTAAATACTTATAATGATCCAGCTCCTCTGGGGCAAAGAATTACAGAGATTCGCCACCCTCTGCGAGAAGAAGCTTCTACGCACCTCAGTTATAAATGACCGGCCCCTTATCATGTAGCCATGCCCCCTTGTTCAAGGCTATGGGTCAAGTGCTAGTAGCTGGGATTAGGTGGGAGTTCAGGTGTTTTTAAAACATTGGTGGAGGCTTGATGGGCCGAAGGGCCTCTTCTGCACTGTATGATCCTACCTTGGCACATCATAACTTTCCCACTAGTGGAAGGATCTCACCATCTACCCTGCCAAATCCCTTCAAGATCTTATGTGTTTGAATAAGGTCACCCTCCAAGGAATACAGAAACTTGTGTGCAGATTCATAAGATATAGGAGTAGAATTAGGCCATTCAGCCCATCGAGTCCGCTCTGCCATTCGATCATGGCTGATGTGTTCCTCATCCCCATTTTCCTGCCTTCTCCCCATAACCCTTCAACCCCATTCCCAATTAAAAATCTGTCTAACTCCTCCTTAAATTCACTCACTGTCCCAGCATCCACCGCTCTTTGGGACAGTGAATTCCACAGATTCACAACCCTTTGGGAGAAGTAGTTTCTCCTCAACTCTGTTTTAAATTTGCTGCTCCTTATCCTAAGACTCTGACCTCTCGTCCCAGAATGTCCCACAAGAGGAAGTATCTGCTCCACGCCTACTTTATCCACACCTTTTATCAGCCGTTGTAATTGGGTTGTAGACTGAAGGAATAGTTGTGGGAGGAGGTCACTCGATCTCCATGTTCAGGACAGGAGACCTGTGGGTAGCAAACGTGCCAAATGTTTTTGGGAGTTAAAAATCTCAATGTTTATTTCCATCACATTGTACATTTCTTCTCTCAACAGGAAAAACGACCAATGCCAGAACCAGGTGCTGGCGGTAAGTACGGTCTCCAAACGATTTCCTGAATGAAGTCTTTTGAATTACACTTTTTCCTTTTGTCACACACTATAAAGGAGAGGTTGATTCTCTCTCTGAGACTTACTGCTCAGAGAGGAGTCCCTTACCTCACAGTCTGTTAAAGAGTGCATGAGAAGAAATGTGATCTGCTCATCAGTGACTGAATCAAAATAACTAAAATCTCTCTTTAAAATCACAAGTAGCTGTTTATCTAACTAACAGTGAACTGGATAACTCAACTATTAACAAACTGAATAAAACACTATTCTGATGGAATGCTGTTTAGATAAATACAATTTCCAATTATTAACAAAAAAAAATAGAATTTTTTAGTCACTCTCAAAATTTCAACCGGGTTTGTCGTCTTCCAGAATCTTCTTTCTTCCGTCTGGAATCTCTGCCTTCTTTCGATACCTTTTCTACTCAGATGAGGCTTTGAGCTAAAAGCTTTTAGCTGCAGCAGAGAGCAGTTACTATGCCCCATTGAGAGCTGTCACTTATATCCTTGATGGCAATAGGATTGGTTCTCAGGTTGTGAAAACATCAAATTTAAATCTAATAGGCTGCTGTTATTCGAGATTTGAGGTGGCACAGTGGTTAGCACAGCATCAGAGACTCTCTTCGATTCCAGCCTTGGGTGACTGTTTTTCTGTGTGGAGTTTGAATGTTCTCCTCGTGTCCACGTGTGTTTGTTCCGGGTGCTCTGGTTTCCTCCCACAGTCCAAAGATGAACAGGTTAGGTGGATTGACCATGTTAAATTGCTGCTTAGTGTCCAAAGATGTACAGTTTACGTGGATTGGTCATGCTAAATTGCCCCTTAATGTTAGGGGGACTAGCAGGGTAAATATGTTTAAAGTTTATTTACTAGTGTAACAAGTAGGCTTACATTAACACTGCGATGAAGTCACTGTCAAAATCCTCTGGTTGCCACACTCCAATGGCTGTTCTGGCACACTGAGGGAGAATTTGGCATAGCCAATTCACCCTACCAGTGTGTCTTTCAGACTGTGGAAGGAAACCGGAACACGCGGAGGAAACCCAGAGAGAATGCACATACTCCACACAGACAGTGACTCAAGCTGGGAATTGAACCTGGGTCCCTGGAGCTGTGAGGCAGCAGTGCTAACCACTGTGCCACTGGGGACAGGCTCTGGGTGGGATTGTTGTCGGTGAGGACTCGATGGGCCAAATGGCCGCCTTCTGCAAACCCCATCTCTATAAAGTGCGAGGTTAAGTATAATTTGTTTGTTAAATTTATTAGGACTTGTGTTCAAGCTGCGAATTTTCTTCTCGCTGAGGGGTTGCTACCCGGTTTGAGATGCGTGGTTTAATTACTTTGCTGTGCTTGTACTTTCAGAGGTCCTGCTGAAGATTCATTCGGTTGGGATCTGTGGTTCTGATGTGCATTTCTGGCAGCATGGAAGAATAGGCGATTTCGTTGTCAAGAAGCCAATGGTTTTGGGGCACGAAGCTTCAGGAACTGTGCACAAACTGGGGCCTGGAGTGCAGCATCTGAAAGAAGGTCAGTTCCAAAAAAAACCTCTTCAAAAAATACCTACAGAGAAATCGTAACAATTTTCCCACAGCTCCAGAAAGTACCAAAACACTTCACGACCTGTGAGGTGTTTTTGAAGCACATTATCTGTTGTAATGCAGGAAATGTGGCAACCAATTTGCCCACAGCCAGCTCCCGAGAAGAACAACTGAGATATATTCAGACCTGCAGAGGAAGTGTCCTCTGCAAGGTTCAACAAGGGCGGCACAGTGGTTAGCACAGCCAGCTCACAGCACCAGGGATCCGGGTTCAATGCCCAGTTTGTGGGTCACTGTCAGTGCGGAGTCTGCACATTCTCCCTGTGTCTCCGTGAGTTTCCTCCGGGTCTTTTGGTTTCTTCCCACGCTCCAAAGATGTGCAGGTTAGGTGGATAGACCACGCTAGATTGTCCCTTGGTGTCCAAAGATGTGCAAGTTGGGTAGGTTGGCTGTGCTAAATTGCCCCTTTGTGTCCCAAGGTGTATGCATTAGGTGGATTACCAAGCTAAACTAAACCTTAGTGTCCAAAAATGTGCAAGTTAGGTGGATTGGCCATGTTAGATTGCCAGTTAGTGCCCTAACATGTGTAGGTGATTAGCCATGGTAAAATGTCCCTTAGTCTCCAAAGTTATGCAGGTTTAGATGTATTAGCCAGGGTAAATTATCCCTTAAGTGTCAAAAAATATGAAGGTTAAATGCATTGGCCTTGCTAAGTTGTTTCTTAGCATGCTAAGAGGTGTAATTTAATGGGATTAGCCATGGTAAATTGTCCCTTAGTGTCCAAAAATATGCAGTTTAAGTGTGTTGGCCATGCTAGATTGCACCTTAGGATCCTGAAAGGCGTAGTTTAAGGGATTATCCATGGTAAATTGCTCCTTAGTGTCCAAAGTTGCACAAGTTAGGTCGATTAGCCGTGGTAAGTGTCAGGAGTTATAGCGGTTGGATGGGAGGGGGTTGGGAGGGGTGGTGGTGGGCCTGGATAAGATGTCCTTTCAGAGAGTTGGTGCAGATTCGACAGGCGAAATGGTCTCCTTCTGCACTGTAGGGGTTATATGGTTTAACCTTGAGTCATAAAATCGTAGAATGATACAAGAGAAGGCCATTTGGCCCATTGTGCTGGTTCTCTTTTTGATTAAACCCACTATCCTGAACAACCCCCCTCCTCCGTGGCTCAGTATCTAAAGTGCTTCTTCTGCTGTAGGTGACAGAGTGTCTATCGAGCCAGGTGTTCCAAAAGAAAATTGCGAGTTTACCAAAATTGGACGCTACAATATTTCCCCGTCGATTTTCTTCTCTGCGACTCCCCCAGACGATGGGATTCTTTGTCGGTACTATGTCCACAATGCCAACTACTGCTACAAGTGAGTACTTGTACAGATAATTATGGAGTTTTACAGGAGGTCCTTTGGCCATCATGTCAGCACCAGCCATCAAGCACCCATCTACTCTTATCCCACTTTCCAGCACTTGGTCCATTAGCCTTGTATGCTCTAGCCTTTCAAGTGCTCCCCAAAATGCTTCTTAAATGTTGTGAGGGTTCCCACCTCCACCACGCTTTCAGGCAGTGAGTTCCAGATTCCTTCTGGGTGAAAACGTTTTTCCTCAAATCCTCCCTAAATCTCCTATCCCTTACCTTAAATCTATGCCCCCTAGTTATTGACGCCTCTACCAAGGGGAAGGGTCCCTTTCTGTGTTCCCCATCTATGTCCCTCATAATTTTGTACACCTCGCTCAGGTCGTCCCCCCCCCCCCCCACCCACCCACCCACCCACCCACCCCCACATCCAGCCTTCTCCTCTCTAAGCAAAACAACCCAAACCCAACCAGCCTCTCTTCATAACTGAAACACTCCAGCTCAGACAATCTCCTCTGCACCCTTTCTAATGCAACCACACCCTCCCCATTGTGCAGCGACCAGAACTGTACGCAGTACTCTAGCAGTACTCTAACAAGCGTTTTATACAGCTCCGTCATAACCTTCCTGCTCTTATCTTCTGTGTCTCGGTTAATGAAAGCAAATATTCTTTCTGAGCCACCTTACACGGTGGCACGGTGGTTAGCACTGCTGCCTCACAGCACTTGTCGACCAAGGAACTTGTGTTTACAATGTCGTCAAACAACCTGCCGACACACGGCAAGCGGGGAGAGCAGGAGAGATTCCTGGGTCAGGAATGTGATGGGAAGAACTTTCCCATCCCCACCCAGAGCTCCAGACTGCAATTTGGGAAATAAGAGCATCCATTAGTTGAGTTCAAAATGCCAGGAAAAACTTGGAAAATTGTCCATATCATTGGTACACGAGAATGGCTTTTAAAAAAATAGGGTATCACAGAATCTCTATAATGCAGAAGGCCCATCAAGTCTGCACCGACAACAACCCCATCCAGGCCCTATCCCCATACATTTACCATCACCCCCCCCACCCCACCCCAATTCCTCTAACCTACACATCCCGGGACAGTGAGGCAATTTTGCACAGCTAATCAACCTAACCCGCACATCTTTAGCCTGTGGGAGGAAACCGGAGCACCCGGAGGAACCTCTCCCAGTCAATGGGGAGAATGTGCAAACTCCACACAGACAGCGACCCAAGCCGACAATTGAACACGGATCGCTGGAGCTGTGAAGCAACAGTGTTAACTACTCTTGCCAACGTGCTGCTCTAGCTATGCTTGCCTTCATAGCATCAAAGCATGTTAAAGTACAGAACTAGGTCCATTCGTAGAAACTCGAATCAGGAGTAGATGATTTGGCCCTTTGAGCCGGTTCTGCCATTCATTCTGGGTGTGGCTGATCACCGAATTCAACATCCTGATCCACCCTTCCACCCATACCCTTCACCCCTTTAGCCCCATTCAGCCTACTGTGTTTATGATGACCTGGAACATTCCCTGTTCCATTAATAAAGAGGTGAAGGTCTAGGAGCATTATAACTAAATTACTAATACAGAAAATTAGCTAATGTTCTGGGGACCCAGGTTCGAATCCCGCCAAACCGGATGGTGGAATTCGAATTCAATAAATAAAAATCTGGAATTAAGAGTCTTCCATTGATGGAAAACCCATCTGATTCACTAATGTCCTTTAGGGAAGGAAATCTGCCATCCTTACCCGGTCTGGCCTACATGTGACTCCAGAGCCACAGCAATGTGGTTGACTCTCAACTGCCCTCAGGCAACTAGGGATGGGCAATAAATGCTACCCAGCCAGTGACACCCATGTCCCATGTATGAATAAAAAAAAACATTTTTTAACAAGAATTGTCAAATATAAACACTTTCCAAGGGCAGATATGCATTACAAATGACAGTAAAATACTAGAAATGCTGCAATTAAAAACAGCAGACGCTGGATAAACTCAGCAAGTCTGGCAGCGTCTGTGGAGGGAGTAACAGAGTTAATGTTTCGAGTCTCGATGTTAACTCTGTTTCTCTCTCTCAGGCATGCTGAGTTTCTCCAGCAGTCTCTGTCTTTCTCCTGCTGCATTGCACATGCATTCCCAGCGAGCCGCAGTGAATCAACTAAAGCTTCAAAATAGTTCACTCAGGAAACAGCACCAAGTGCTTTGTTCTTCCTTTGATTCTCCTCAAATTGGTATTCGAAGGACCTTTCAAAGCCACATCTATTTGATGTAGGAGCAGCAAGATGGCATGGCCATTAGTATGTTGTCTCTCAGTGCCGAGGACCTGGGTTCAATTCCGGCCTCAGGTTGCTGTCTGTGTGGAGTCTGCACATTCTCTCCGTGTCTGCGTGGGTTTCCTCCGGGTGCTCCGGTTTCCTTCCACAGTCCAAAGATGTGCAGGCTAGGTGGATTGGTCATGCTAAATTGTCCCTTAGTGTTCGAAGATGTGCAGGTTAGATGCACAGGCCTTGGTAAAGGTGGGTAAGGTACTTTGCCAGAGAACTGCTGCAGACTGGATGGGCTGAATGGCCTCCTACACTGTAGTGTTTTTATGATTCTACTCTAAAGGAAATGGTTTAGGGGACTGTTAGCATTGCAGAAGAGCTTCTGTCACTGTCCGGTGGGACAATATTGCTTCATTAATTGATCAATGCTCTTTAAATGATGTATGTAGGTAGGGCCTCGCGTTGAATGTGGAGGTAGCCAGGGATGAAATTAGCAAACAGATTTCCCTTTGTGATCCCTTCAATATTGCAGCCATTTGGTTTCAGTGGGTTCACCGTCTAATCATTTCAGATGAAACACCAGTAACGATGTGAACATCTTCCTGCATAACGAAAAAACATTAACATTTGTGCCATTTTTCAGGCTTCCTGAGTGCGTGGATTATGAGGAAGGTGCGATGCTGGAGCCTCTTTCTGTTGGGATACATGCCTGTCGCAGAGGTGGAGTGCGGGTGGGCATGAAAGTCCTGATCCTTGGGGCAGGTAGGCAAGCCAGTTACTTGTCCCTGACTGAAGCAACGACTGGGTTTGTGAGAAATAGTTTTTGTTCTTTTAAGCTGAGATCAAGAAGGAACAAGACTGCATTGAGGGGATCCCTTGAGTCAGTTGGAAAAAAAGAGTTGGAAGGAACCATTAACCCAACATGGGTGAACCAGTTTCAGAAACTCGATAGAAACTCAGAAGGGTTTACAGCGTGGAAACTTGTTCAAACTGCCCAGATTTTTCATAAGTTCATAAGATAAAGGAGCAGCATTAGGCCATTCGGCCCATTGAGTCTGCCCTGCCATTCGATCATGGCTGGTATGCTCCTCATCCCCATTTTCCTGCCTTCTCCACATAACCCTTCAACCCATTCCCAATTAAAAATATGTTCAACTCCTTAAATTTACTCACTGTCCCAACATCCACCGCACTTTGGGGTCGCGAATTCCACACATTCACAACCCTTTGGGAAAAGTCGTTTCTCTTCAACTCTGTTTTAAATTTGCTGCCCTTTATCCTAAGACTGTGATCTCTCGTCCGAGAATATCCCACAAGAGGAAGTATCCGCTCCATGTCCATCCATAGCTTTTATCATCTTGAATACATCAGTTTGACCTTCACTCATTCTTCTAAATTCCAGAGAATATCGGCCTAAACTGTTCAATTTTCTTGAACCATTGAGCTAGTTCCAATTGCCCGCATTTGGCTCATATCCCTCTACACCCATCTTACCCATGTAACTGTCTAAATGCATTTTTAAAAGACAAAATTGTACCAGCCTCCGCTACTGTCTCAGCTCGTCCCAGACCCTCACCACCCTCTGTGTGGAAAAACTGTCCCTCTGAACCCTTTTGCATCTCTCTCCTCTCATCTTAAACCTATGCCCCCTAGTTTTAGACTGCCCTACCTTTGGGAAAAGATGTTGACTATCTATCTGATCTATGCCCCTCATTATTTTACAGACATCTAGAGGATCCACCCCTGAGCCTCCTCGATTGGGATTGGCATAGGGGTTTAAATAAAGGGGTGGCATGGACAAGTTGGGCCGAAGGGCCTGTTTCCCTGCTGTAAACCTCTATGACCCTATGAGAGCAGCGAACTGCACCGAAGACTTCCCAGCCTGCCCCACCACGGGAATTGTAGCGGGCGAGACTAAAACTTTGGCAGACCATATGAAGGCCCGTTGAGTTTGCTTGGGAATTTCTGATCTTGGTGGGATGCGCAGTGGGAAAATCCCATCTTGTTGGAGACCTAGCAACAGTGATGGTTGGGGGGAATGAATCACTGTTAAGTTCTTCATTAGCTTTGTTACCGTACTTGCTGAGTAATGTTGGTGTTGGCCATGGATTAGGCTCTCCACACGCTCACTAATTCAGTCCAATGTGGATGCTCATAATACAAAGAACAAAGAAAATTACAGCACAGGAACAGGCCCTTCGGCCCCTCCAAGCCTGTACCAATCATGCTGCCTGTCTGAACTAAAACCCCCCCTACCCTTCCGGGGACCATATCCCTCTATTCCCATCTCATTCATGTACTTGTCAAGACGCCCCTTAAAAGGCACTATTGTATCCGTTTCCACTACTTCCCCCGGCAACAAGTTCCAGGCACCCACCACTCTCTGTGTAAAAAATCTGCCTCATACATCTCTTTTACACCTCGTCCCTCACACCTTAAACCTGTGCCCTCTAGTAATTGATTCTTCCGCCCTGGGAAAAAGCTTCTGACTATCCACTCTGTCCATGCCTCTCATAATCTTGTAGACTTTTATCAGGTCTCCCCTCGACCTCCGTCGCTCCAGTGAGAACAAAAAAGTTTCTCCAACCTCCCCTTCATAGCTAATGCCCTCCATACCAGGTAGCATCCTGGTAAATCTTTTCTGTACCCTCTCCAAAGCCTCCACATCCTTCTGGTAGTGTGGTGACCAGAATTGAACACTATATTCCAAGTGTGGCCTAACTAAGGTTCTATAAAGCTGCAACGTGACTTGCCAATTTTTAAACTCAATACCCCCAGCCGATGAAGGCAAGCATGCCGTATGCCTTCTTGACTCCCTTCTCCACCTGTATTGCCACTTTCAGTGACCTGTGTATCTGTACACCCAGATCCCTCTGCCTATCAATAAAGGTTCTGCCATTTACTGTATATTTCCTATCTGTATTAGACCTTCCAAAATGCATTACCTTGCATGTGGATAATACTGGTGGATAATAGAGTTGATTCTACAAACTGCTTCTTGGTGACCTATGGGCGGCACGGTGGGTTAGTACTGCTGCCTCACGATGCCAGGGATCTGGTTTCGATTCCCGGCGTGGGTTGCTGCCTGTCATGGATGGGCTTTTCCTGATTTTATGCTCTTTCAAGAGTCCCACAGCTTGGGTATTAAGATTTTTGAAGCCATACTGAAGTCCAAATTGAGACAAATTTAGTCTGTAAACTTCAGAGAGACCAGAGGATGGACTCTTCACAAAGACGAGAAGTCTCACAACACCAGGTTAAAGTCCAACAGGTTTATTTGGAGTCACGAGCTTTCACCAGGGTGAGTGGAGGGATGGGTTCACAAACACGGCATATATAGACATTGTCCGTACCTGTTAAGACTTGATTACCTGTGAAGACTCGCATTCCAATCATTTTCTTGCAATTGTATCTCCGCCTAAATATGCCCTGTCTGTGAACCTACCTCTCCACTCACCTGATGAAGGAGCAGTGCTCGTGATTCCAAATAAACCTGTTGGACTTTAATCAGGTGTTATGAGACTTCTTACTGTACCCACCCCAGTCCAATGCCACATCATAACAAGGATAAGCAATAGGACCATAATAGGCTCAAATGTTCACAGGATAGTTGGATTGATTGGAGAAATTTAGGGTGGCATGGTGGCACAGTGGTTAGCACTGCTGCCTCACAGTACCAAGGACCTGGGTTCGATTCCAGGCTACTCCTGTGGCATTGCCAGTAAGCCACAGTACCCCATGATAGGGTGATGCTAATGTTAATGCTGAGTTTAATGGTTGAACGGAGTAAATAAAACATGAGAAAGTCATGAGAAAACCTTGGCGGGTAAGATTAAGGAAAATCCCAAGGCCTTCTATAAATATGTGAAAGGTAAAAGGATGAGAAGGGAAAGGATAGGACCTATAAAAGGTGAAGGGGGAAAGGTCTGTGTGGAACAGAAGAAATGGCGGAGGTGCTTAATGAGTACTTTGCCTCAGTATTCACAGTGGAAGCTGATCTGGGAGATCTTGCTATGGACTTGCAGCAGATGGAAAAGATTGAGTACGTGGACATTAAGGAGGAGGATGTCTTAGAACTTTTGAATTCTATCAAAATAGATAAGTCGCCGGGACCAGATGGGATGTACCCCAGGATACTGTGGGAGGCGAGGGAAGTGATTGCAGAGCCCCTGGCGATGATCTTTGCGTCGTCAATGGAGACGGGAGAGGTTCCGGAAGATTGGAGGATTGCGGATGTAGTCCCTATTTTCAAGAAAGGGAACAGAGATAGCCCGGGAAATTACCGCCCGGTGAGTCTGACCTCAGTGGTTGGTAAGCTGATGAGGGACAAGATTTACGAGCATTTGGAGAGGTTTGACATGATCAGGAATAGTCAGCATGGATTTGTCAAGGGCAGGTCGTGCCTTACAAGCCTAGTTGAGTTCTTCGATAATGTGACTCAACACATTGACGAAGGAAGTGCCGTGGACGTAGTGTACATGGACTTCAGCAAGGCGTTTGATAAGGTCCCCCATGCAAGACTTCTTGAGAAGGTGAGAGGGCATGGGATCCAAGGGCCTTTGGCCTTGTGGATACAGAACTGGCTTGCCTGCAGAAGGCAGAGAGTGGTTGTGGATGGGGCTTTTTCGGAATGGAGGTCAGTCACCAGTGGGGTGCCCCAGAGATCTGTTCTGGGACCCTTGCTGTTTGTCATTTTCATAAATGACCTGGATGAGGAAGTGGAGGGATGGGTTAGCAAGTTCGCTGATGACACGAAGGTCAGTGGTGTTGTGGATGGTCTGGAAGGATGTCAAAAGTTGCAGCAGGACATAGATAGGATGCAGGAATGGGCGGAGAAGTGGCAGATGGACTTCAACGCGGATAAATGTGTAGTCGTCCATTTCGGCAGAACCAACGGGATGAACGAGTACACTATCAAGGGCAGGAGTCTTAGTAGCGTTGAAGAGCAGAAGGATCTCGGGGTCCGGGTCCACAGGACTCTTAAATCGGCCTCGCAGGTGGAGGAGGTGGTCAAGAAGGCGTATGGTGTACTGGCCTTCATTAATCGAGGGATTGAGTTTAGGAGTCGGGAGGTAATGCTGCAACTTTACAGGACCCTTGTCAGGCCTCATTTGGAGTACTGTGCGCAGTTCTGGTCGCCTCACTATAGGAAAGACGTAGAAGCTATTGAAAGGGTACAGAGGAGATTTACAAGGATGCTGCCTGGACTGGGAGGCATGCCTTATGAAGATAGGTTGAGGGAGCTGGGACTCTTTTCCCTAGAGAGGCGAAGGTTGAGAGGCGACCTGATAGAAGTTTATAAAATGTTGAGAGGAATAGATAGGGTGGACTCTCAGAGGCTATTTCCCCGGGTTGAAATGGTCGCTACGAGAGGACACAGATTTAAGGTGCGGGGAGGGAAGTACAGAGGTGATGTTAGGGGTAAGTTTTTCACTCAGAGGGTGGTGAGTGAATGGAATCGGCTGCTGTCATCGGTGGTGGAGGCGAACTCGCTGGGGTCTTTTAAAAGACTTCTGGATGAGTATATGGGGTTTAATGGGATTGGGGGTTATAGATAGGTCTATAGATTGGTGGGGTTGATGTGATCGGCGCAACTCGAGGGCCGAAGGGCCTGTTTGTGCTGTAATGTTCTATGTTCTATGTTCTAAAACATACACCAGATTAGTGTATGATTAAAAATGTTAGTGTTCTCCTTGCCTAGACATAATCAAATTATCAGTTGGTCAATGTTATCCTGCTACCAGCACAGTGGTTAGCACTGCTGCCTCACAGCACCAGAGACCCGGGTTCCATTCCTGGGCCACTGTCTGTGTGGAGTTTGCAGCCTCCCCTCCCCAACCCCCTTGTGTCTGTGTGGGTTTCCTCTGGTGGCCCAGTTTCCTCCCACAGTCCAAAGATGTGCAGGTTAGGCTGATTGGCCATTCTAGATTGCTCCTTAGTGTTAGGGGGATAACGGGGGGGATTAGTAGAGTAAATATGTGTGGGATAGGGTCTGGGTGGGATTGTGGTTGGTGCAGGCTTGATGGGCCGAATGGCCTCCTTCTGCACCCTAGGTATTATATAATTCTTGGGTGATTCAATAGCAATGTTAATGTAAGCCTGCTTGTGACACAAACAAAAAATAAATAAAGATATCTCCATTTGTATTAACAATGCAATCCTGTGCTCACAGTCTAACTTTCAACCTTCCATCTAGGGACAATTGGACTCATGAACGTGCTTGTTGCCAAGTCCTTGGGAGCCAATCCAATTATGGTTGTTGGTAAGGAAACTTTTGTGTCTTTTCTTTCCCCAACATGTTTCTGACCAAACTTTACATTTTTTACCTTGTCTTTTGGGGTTTTTTTTGGTGAAGCAATAAGATGCCTTTATTATTCATTCATGAGATGTGGGCGTCACTGGGCTGAATAAACTAGGCTTGTACTCGTTAGAGTTTAGAAGAATGAGGGGAGATCTCATTGAGACGTATAAGATGATGAATGGGATGGATAGGATAGAGGTGGAGAGACTGTTCCCGCTCAAAAAAGACAGTAGGACTAGGGGGCACAGCCTCAAGATAAAGGGGGGGCGGTTTAGAACAGAGTTGAGGAGGAACTTCTTCACTCAAAGGGTGGTGAATCTCTGGAATTCTCTGCCCGTTGAAGTAGTGGAGGCTGCCTCGCTAAATATTTTTAAGAAACGGGTTGATGGGTTTTTGATAAGAGAAGGGATTAAGGGTTATGGGGAGAGGGCGGGAAGGTGGAGCTGAGTCACGACAGATCAGCCATGATCTTATTGAATGGCGGGGCAGGCTCGAAGGGCCAGATGGCCTACTCTTGCTCCTATTTCTTATGTTCTTATGTTCTTATGTTGTTGCCCCTCATGGATTACGTTTGAGGAATGTTTTCTTACAGCTTTATTCACTAGTTCACTCACTGCTTACCAGCCCCCTCCCACTGTCCCCAAAATATAGCCCCTCGGAAGAGATTTTACGTAATTTGCATTTTGTTTTAAGCGACTGGTTTGGCCTCTGGATATTTACAGAAAATGAGACTTTGTAGCTCCCACATCAGGGCAGGTGAATGTCCGCAGGGTGTAGGTGTGAGTCCAGTATCCTCTCTGAGTGTCCATTCCATGTATCGATCATTCTACCAGTTGGATCTTGAATCCACAAATGGGGCAAGGTTTTACACCCACACTTCCATAAAGTATGGCACGATGCCATGAGCTTTGCAATCTCACCAGTCAGACAAATATAGAGAGGAAGCAGGTGGTAAAATTGCAAGCCTGTCCACTAGTTGGTAAAACAGGTGATTAGCAAGCTTTGTTTAAAAAGTCTATCGCCTGCAATTTCCCATTGTCTGCTCCATCATCCACCAATGGGATGGGAAAACCATTGGGAAAACCATGTCTGCATGTCAGAGCGCCAGGGATCTGGGTTCCATCCCCGGCTCGGGTCACTGTCTGCACGGTCTCCCCGTGTCTGCGTGCGTTTCCTCCGGACGCTGTGGTCTCCTCCCACAGCCCGAAAAGACGTGCTAAATTCTCCCTCAGTGCACCGGAGTGTGGCGACTTGGAGATTTTCACAGTGACTTTGTTGCAGTGTTAATGTAAGCCGACTCGTGACACTAATAAATAAACTAAAGTTTTGAAGTTCAGGCTTACTGTATTGTACAATCGTAGAGCCCCTACAGTGCAGAAGGAGGCCATTCAGCCCATCAAGTCTGCATCCTACTCTAAGTTTTATCCATTCCATTGTCAAATTGCTACCAGGTCAGACTGGGCGGGATCCCAGAGGGAATTCTGTTCACGCAATTTCACGCCAATTCCTACTCAAATGTGGGTTGGGGGGGGGGGGGGGGGGGTGGGGGTGGGGGGGAAGGTTGAGCAGTGGGGTTGCTGAGCGAAAGTTTTGAGTACGGGTGGGGTTGAGGTCACCATCAGATCAGTGATGAAGTCATGATCTTATAGAACGGCAAAGCAGGCTCGCGAGCTTAAATGGCCAACTCCTCTCTCCTTACGTTCCTCTTCTGAACCGATATTGATTGCCGTTAATTAACTTCTAACTCATTGATACTTAGGTACCATGTGCAGAATCATATTTATTACTGCAATTTCCCATTGTCTGCTCCATCATCCACCAATGGGATGGGAAAACCATTGGGAAAACCATGTCTGCATGTCAGAGCGCCAGGGATCTGGGTTCCATCCCCGGCTCGGGTCACTGTCTGCACGGTCTCCCCGTGTCTGCGTGCGTTTCCTCCGGACGCTGTGGTCTCCTCCCACAGCCCGAAAAGACGTGCTAAATTCTCCCTCAGTGCACCGGAGTGTGGCGACTTGGAGATTTTCACAGTGACTTTGTTGCAGTGTTAATGTAAGCCGACTCGTGACACTAATAAATAAACTAAAGTTTTGAAGTTCAGGCTTACTGTATTGTACAATCGTAGAGCCCCTACAGTGCAGAAGGAGGCCATTCAGCCCATCAAGTCTGCATCCTACTCTAAGTTTTATCCATTCCATTGTCAAATTGCTACCAGGTCAGACTGGGCGGGATCCCAGAGGGAATTCTGTTCACGCAATTTCACGCCAATTCCTACTCAAATGTGGGTTGGGGGGGGGGGGGGGGTGGGGGTGGGGGGGAAGGTTGAGCAGTGGGGTTGCTGAGCGAAAGTTTTGAGTAGTAAGGTCTCCCTTACTTTAGAAAATTTTATATGATGGGGAGTCTAAAACTAGAGGGCATAGGTTTAAGGTGAGAGGGGAGAGGTACAAAAGTGTCCAGAGGGGCAATTTTTTTCCCATAGAGGGTGGTGAGTGTCTGGAACAAGCTGCCAGAAGTAGTAGTAGAGGTGGGTACAGTTTTGTCTTTTAAAAAGCATTTAGATAGTTACATGTGTGCAATGGGTATAGAGGGGTATGGGCCAGATGTGGGCAATTGGGATTAGTTTAGGGGTTTTAAAAAATGGGCGGCAAGGACAAGTTGGGCTGAAGGGCCTGTTTCTTCTATGACTCTCTGACTCTTTGGTGTAGTTTAAAGAAGAGTAAATTCATTTTTATTGGCTGTATCGGTGTCTCTCTGGGGAGAATTCCTAGTGAGTGGAAGAATTAGGGTGGCCTGGTGACACAGTGATTAGCACTGCTGCCTCACAGCACCAGGACCCGGGTTAGATTCTAGCCTTAGATGGCTGTCTGTATGGAGTTGACATGTTCTCTCCTTATCTGCGTGGGTTTCCTCAGGTGCTCCAGTTTCCTCCCCAGAGTCCAAAGATGTTTAGGTTAGGTGGATTGGCCATGCTAAATTGTCTTTTAGTATCTCAAGATGTGCAGGTTGGGTGGATTGGCCGTGCTAAATTGCCCTTTAGTGTCGAAAGATATGCAGGTCATGTGGATTAGCGCCATGGTAAATACACGGTATTTATACGTGGTTAAATACGTGGTTATGGGATGGGCCTAGGTGGGATTGTTGTTGGTATAGGCTCAATGGGCCGAATGGCCTCCTTCTGCTCTGTGGGGATTCTAATTTTACTAATCATTATAAATGTTCCCGTGATTAAAGACCTACATTTATTTTGAACCTTCTGCTGCAGATTTATCTCCAAGCATTTGAGATCCTGTTGCTTTCGTTCTGTTTCAGATTTGGTGCAGGAGCGATTGGATTTGGCAAAGTGCCTCGGTGCCCACTGTATATGTAAGATGGAGAAAAACACATGTCCAAGAGAGATGGCAGCGAAGGTGAAAGCTGCTCTTTGTGGCATGCCAGATGTAACGATTGAATGCACAGGGGCAGAGCAGTGTATACAGACGGGTATCTATGTAAGTGTTGGTAAAATGTTTTGTGGTCTGCTGCTTTTGCACCTTGAGTTAGTAATGGATCACCATCCATTTTATAGGTATAAGGCTGCATTTTTTACCCATTCCTTGTCATCCTAAGTGGAGCTAAGGGTGGTCAACATGTACAGGACTGGACGTACATTTAGACCATCAATACTGCGGATGCTGGAATCTGAAACAAAAACAGAAAATGCTGGAAAATCCCAGCAAGTCTGACAGCATCTGTGGGGAGAGAATAGAGCCAATGTTTCGAGTCTGGAGGACTCTTCGTCAGAACTATTGGGCATCATCAGAACAGATGCATTGGGGGGCTGCGAAGGAACTGAGAGAATGGGATGGAGTCTGTACAGAATGTTGTGTGCGTAACGAGCTGTAGTCAAGGTGGCTGTGGGAGTCATTGTGCTTGTAATGGGACACTGATGGACAGTCTGTCACCAGAAGTGGAGACAGAGAGGTCAAGGAAGGAAAGTATCAGAGATGGGACCATGTGAAGGTGATAGAGGGTGGAAATTGGAGGCAAAATTGATAAATTTCTCCAGGTCCAGGAAGCAGCAGCCACAAAATAGTCATCAATTTATCCTTGAAAGACGTGTGGGTGGGGGCTGGAGTAGGACTAGTTCTTTGGCAACATCAGAGCAGATGTGGTGGAGATGAAGGAATTGAGAGAATGGGAGATGGTCCTTACGGGGTTTGAAGAAGGGTCATCCTGACTCGAAATGTTGGCCCTATTCTCTCTCCACGGACGCTGTCAGACCTGCTGAAATTTTCCAGCATTTTCTGTTTGTGATCACGAGGGTTGGCATGTTTCTCTCCTTGCCTGAGTAAGTTTCCTCCGGGTGCCCCAGTTTCCTCCTGCAGTCCAAAGATGTGCAGGTTAGTTGGATTGGCCGTGCTAAATTGCTCCTTAGTGTCCCATTAGCCAAAGTAAATGTGTGGGTTATGGGATAGGGCAGGGGAGGAGAGCCTGGGTAAGATACTCTGTCAGAGAATCAGTACAGACAATATGGGCTTCCAGGATTCTATTGTCTCTTCTGTAAAAGAGGCTTTGCGAAAGCAGCTTGAGTTTTTTTTTTAATGATAATGTGTTAGATTTCCTCCTCATTTTTCCAGCAGCAACTGAGGAGTTATTGAGACTTACTGCACAATCCTCACCCCACGCCTGTGAATCCCTTGGTCTCAAGACCACCCCAAGCGGAGGAGAAGGAGCTGGTCACCTCGCTCATATTCATTGCTGAGAGCAAGCGGGATCCCAGCGGAAGCGAACGTGTGGCAACCCGGGGTACCTCACTCACTTGCCCCTCGAGCTACCATCTGCCCCCCCCCCCCCCCCGGGGTAACAGAGACTGTGAAGTGAATGGATATTTCCAATAATTCATAGAAACATAGAAAAACTACAGCACGATACAGGCCCTTCAGCCACCAAGTTGTGCCGAACTTGTCCCTACTCTAGAGATTACTAGCCTTACCTATAACCCTCTATCTTACTAAGTTCCATGTACTTATCTAAAAGTCTCTTAAAAGACCCTATCGAATCCGCCTCCACCACCGTTGCTGGCAGCCCATTCCACGCACCCCACCACTCTGAGTGAGAAACTTACCCCTGACATCTCCTCTGTACCTACTCCCCAGCACCTTAAACCTGTGTCCTCTTGTGGCAACCATTTCAGCTCTGGGAAAAAGCCTCTGAGAATCCACTCGATCAATACCTCTCAACATCTTGTACATCTCTATCAGGTCTACCTCTCATCCTTTGTCTCTCGAAGGAGAAAAGGCCGAGCTCCCGTCAACCTATTCCTCATAAGGCATGCTCCCCAATCCAGACAACATCCTTTTTCAGTCCACTCATGGGACAGAATTCTCCATGGTGGGAGGTGGCGATGGGAAGGGGGGAGCATTTAAGAGTCAATCACATCGTTGTGGGTCTGGAGTCACAAGTAAACCAGATCGATTAATGGTGGCAGATTTCTATTTTATGTTTTGTTAGTGTCACAAGCAGGGTTACATTAACGCTGCAGTAAAGTTGCCGTGAAAAATCCCCTAGTCACCCCACACTGGTGCCTGTTCGGGTACACTGAGGGAGAATTTAGCATGGCCACGCACCTAACCGGCACGTCTTTTGGACAGTGGGAGGAAACCGGAGCACCCGGAGGAAACCCACGCAGACACTGGGGGAGAAAGTGCAAACTCCACACAGATGGTAACCCAAGCCGGGAATCGAACCCGGGCCCCTGGCACTGTGAGGCAGCAGTGCTAACCACAAGAAAGCACTAAATGGCGATCTTGCTGCACTTAATCCAACTTATTTGATCCTTCAGTCGACAGGAATGGATAATGTTTGATGCTCCTTGAAGATGCAGTCACAATTAGGAAGTTTGACTTTCTCCTGTTTGTCTCGTTTTTTTTAGGCTACCAAGTCTGGTGGAGTTTTTGTTCTGATTGGATTGGGTAATGCAAATACCTGCGCCCCCCCTGGTAAACGCAACAACCCGGGAGCTGGATATCCGTGGGGTTTTCCGATATTGTAACACGTAAGTGGCAAGGGCAACGTGGGCAAATTTACAGCAAAAGAAAGTTGGCCCCAGAACTTTTGCCCGCTGGATGTTGTTTCATGGCATGGTGTGGGGTTTAATCCGGGTGGTGGAGAGAGGGATAGCCGGCAAAGAGCTCTCTTTCGCCTCCTTGAGGTAAGACCCCACCGTGTGAAGGGTCAGTGGGGCACAGAAGTGTCCAGCAGCAGGCCGTCTCAAGGGTCAGGGAGCTCGGGGACAGAGGACTGGCAGTCGGACGGTAACGCCAGCGGAAGAGGCAATGCCAGCTGTTGGCAATGTTCTCCCGTGGATGGAATTAAGCTCCCACCCAACATCATCTACTCGGATTAAATACCATTCCCATCTCCGAGTTCACCTTGAGAGAGAGAGGGGGCAATAAAGTTGCAATGAGATTACTGCGAAAATCCCCTAGTCGCCACATTCCATGAACAGTGAAAACAGTAAAAAAGGGCAGCACAGTGATTGGCACTGCTGCCTCACAGCTCCAGGATCTCTCGTTCAATTCCCGATTTGGGTCACTGATTGTGTGGAGTTTGCACATTCTCCCCATGTCTGCGTGGGTTTCCTCCGGTGCTGCTGTATCCTCCCACAGTCCAAGAAGTACAGGTTAGGTTGCTTGGCCATGCTAAGTTACTCCTTAGTGTCCTGGGACGGTGTAGGTTAGAGGGATTAGCGTGGTATATGTTTATGGGGATGAGGCATGGGGTGGGATTGTTCTCGGTGCAGACTCGATGGGCCAAAATGGCTTCCTTCTGCACTGTAGGGTTTCTATGATTTGTATGAGTATGTTTTGTCTGTAGTGTGCAAGAAGAAATAATTTCCGCCGTACACTAAGACATGTGACAGTAAAAGCAAGATGGCACTCAATATTTCCTTGACTTCAACCAGTGTAAAGGCAAGCAGGCACCACTAGGAGGTGCCACCCTCCACGGTTGCGAATGGTCTCTCCCAGGGCCTAGTATCTGGTGGAAGACGAGTGCACAGTGGAAAGAAACACCTTTCCTACACCTCAACCAGGCAAGGGATATGACTCTGGAATCCAAGCCAGATAGTACAACAGGATTTAAGCTCTGAGATGATGAATGTTGATTTAACCCAAGATGTTTGGGCTTTGGCGCAACGATATGCCAAAAAAAAAATACAATTAAGTGAGAGGCCTGGATTGGCCATTATTGAACAGGGGGAGGATAAATGCGGCCAATTTTGTATCTGCCTCTCACATAGATCCATCTTGAAAGTAGTGCCTCTCTTCATTGTTCATAAACCCAAACAGAATCATTGTTGGACCTTGTTCCATAATATTCAAGTTTATCCAATCTCCACCTCTCAGAGGCTTAGAGGAAAATTTGGCAAGAAGGGTGTGGTAAGGATGTCTACTTGCCTTTGCACCCATTGACATTGAGGAAATATTGAGTGGGATTTTACTGTCCCACCTGCCACGGGAATTGTAGCAAACAGGACCCGGACTATGCAAAGGCCCTTTGACCTCGGATGGGATTTTCCAACCTTGGAGTGGATGGAAAATCCCACACGTTGAGCGCAGTCTCACTTCCAGCTTTCCTTTTCCTGCCCTTTATCCAGGTTGTGCAGGTAAACACCTTGGTAGAACCATAGAACCCTACAGTGCAGAAACAGGCCCTTCGGCCCATCGAGTCTGCACCGAACACAATCCCACCCAGACCCTATCCTCATATCCCTACACATTTACCTGCTAATCCCTCTAACCTACACATCCCAGGACACTAAGGGGCAATTTTAGCATAGCCAATGAACCTAACCCGCACATCTTTGGAGTGTGGGAGGAAACCGGAGCACCCGGAGAAAACCCACGCAGCCACGAGGAGAATGTGTAAACTCCACACAGGCAGTGACCCGAGCCGGGAATCGAACCCAGGACCCTGGAGCTGTGAAGCAGCAGTGCTAACCACTGTGCTACCGTGCCGCCCCAACTGATGGACTGGTGGACTGATTTGATCACTTAATACTTCAGTTCTTTATCTGATTACAAAAGTCATAGAAACTAGAAGCAGGAGTAGCCCATTCGGCCCTTCGAGCCTGCTCCACCACTCATTTTGAACATGGCTGGTCATCAAATTTAATAACCTGATTCCCCCGCTTCTCACATATCCCTTCAGCCCCAAGAGCTCTATCTGTTACCTTCTTCAAATCACAAAGCTTTCTGGCCTCAACTACTTTCTGTGGGAGTGAATTCCACACATTCACCACGTCCTGGGTGAAGAAATTTCTCCTCACCTCAGTTCCAAAAGATTTAACTCTTATCCTCAAATTATGACCCCCTAGTTCTGGACTCCCCCCCCCACCACCCCCCACGGGAACCTTCTTTCTGAATCTATCCTGTCTAACCCTGTTAGAATTTTGTAAGTTTCTATGAGATCCCCTCTCTTCTAAACTCCAATAAATACAATCCTAACTCCTTATATTTCAGTCCTGCCATCCCAGGATTTCCACCTCCTGTCCTAGGCCCCGTAACCCATTTACACAGCCAATCCATCTAACCTTGGGATACTAAGGGGCAGTTTAGCATGGCCAATCCATGTTTCCCGCACATCTTGGGACACTAAGGGGTAATATAATACGGCCAACCCACCTAACCAGCATGTCTTTTGGATTGTGGGAGGATACCGGAGCTCCCGGAGGAAACCCACGAGGACATGGGGAGAACATGCAGACTCTGCACAGACATTCACCCAAGGCTGGAATCAAATCCAGGTCCCTAGCGCTGTGAGACAGCAGTGCTAACAACCATGCCACCCAGGAGAGAATATTGCACAGTTACATAGTTTGTAGTAATTTCTCGGCTTTGGTAAGTCAATGTGGGACTCTAGATGGGATGAACATATAAATTTTAATGTTTAAAGTTATTATTTTAAAGTTTATTAGTGTCACAAGCAGGCTTACATTAACACTGCAATGGAGTTATTGTGAAAATCTCCTAGTCACCACGCTCTGGCAGCTGTTCAGGTAACACTGAGGGAGAATTTAGCATGGCCAATTCAACCAACCAGCACGTATTTGGGATTGTGGGAGGAAACCAGAGGAAACTCACACTGACACAGGGAGAACATGCAGACTCCACACAGACAGTGAACCGAGCTGGGAATTGAACCCGGGCCAACACAAGGGGAGTAGGGTGGCAGTATCACTGGATTCATCGTAGAATCCGACAGTGCAGAATGAGACCATTTGGCCCATCAAGTCTGCACTGACTATAATCCCACCCAGGCCCTATTCCTGTAAGGCCACTTATCTCCCTGATGCTACAGGGCAATTTATCACGGCCCAGTCAACCCAACCCCGCACATCTTTGGGACTGTGGGAGGAAACCCATGCAGACGCGGGGAGAATGTGCAGACTCCACGCAGATGGCGACCCAAGCTGGGAATCAAACCCGGGGTCCCTGGCGCTGTGAGGCAGCAGCGCTGTAAATGAATTAGTGCCTACACGTAAATGGTCGCTGCTTGTGGTGTACTGGGAGCGCAGTGAGCACCGCTGACATGTTTTTGTTGCTGCTTTAGATGGCCCACGGCAATTAACATGGTGGCTTCAAAGATGGTAGATGTGAAACCTCTGATCACCCATCGCTTCCCCCTGGATCAGGCCATCGAGGCGTTTGAGTTGGTGAAGAAAGGTACAGCGATCAAGGTGATTGTGCAGTGTGAGGAGAAAGAGAAAAAAGACGACTCCATGGCAAAGACTCTTGAACAGTGCCAACAGCAGTGCCAACAGTTGCTGCAACAATGCCAACAACAGTGCCAACAGCTGCAGAAAGAACACAAGGAACACCGTGGGCGCGTCAGTGGCAGTAGTCACTCCTGAGCTGGTTTGTGCTTCTTGGTCTTGCCCGCAGACCCTCACACACTGTGTTTACACCAAACATCTGTCCCAAGCTTGTAATTAAACACACTGAATGATGGATCACATTTGTACGTTTCTTATCTGGTAAAGTTTCATTATTGCTTGAGTGGTTGGGGGTCTGGGGAGGGGGGGGGGGGGAGGAATCTTACTGGCTCGTCATACTTGGTGGCAAGATGTTAAAATCACGAGAGAGGCTAAAACTGGGCTCGCACCAGGGTGGCAGAGAGTGATATACAGGGTGTTGGGGTGGGGGGGGGGGATGCCATTGGCTGGGAGGGCCAGCAGTCAAGGGGGGTTGGTAATATCCAAGGAGGGAAACAGGACTGACAGATTTGCAGTGTCCCCAACGTTGCATGGGACAGAGAGATTTGCTCGTGCACGATAACGCCCTCTGGTGTGAGCAGCTGGCTTTCCAACGAGCATTGACTCCATCCACTTGCTCTCTTGGCATGAATCACATTTTGCACTAAGTGCCATAAGATTGTGTTTGAAAGCTTGCTGGGCGCGATTCTCTCTGGTTTTTGATGTCCGTTTGGCACTTGGAATTTATCTGGTAAGATCACCCCCTCGATTCCCTCCTGGTCCAGTCCCATTTGGATGCAAGGTACAATTAAGGTCCCCATGTGTTCCATTTGCTGCTCTGGAGAACTATGTTACAACAGCTTGCTTTTATAAAGTGTCTTTATTGTATAATGTCTCAGAAGAAAAACAAACAAAAATTAATACTGAAGCAAGGAACTGTGCCTACATCTAATTATACTCTGGAAAAAAAGAATTTTTTGTGCATTCATGAGACATGAGTGTTGTTGCCTGGCCAGCATTTACTGCCATTCCCTAATTGCCCTTGGAGTGCCACACAGCGCCACAGACCTGGGTTCGATTTGGTCTTGGGTGACGGTTTGCATGAGTTTGTACATTCACCCCATGTCTGCATGGATTTCCTCCAGCTGCTCTGGTTTTCTCCCACAGTCCAAAGATGTGTGGGTTAGCCAGATTGGCCATGCTGAATTGCCCCTCCGTGTCTAAGGATGTGGAGGTTAGGGTGGATTGCCCCATGCTAAATGGCCCCTTAGTGTCCAATGATGTGCAGGTAAGGTTGATTGGCCATGGTAAATTGCCCCTTAGTGTCCAATGATGTGTAGGTTAGTGGATTAACCGTACAAAATTGTTCCTTAGTGTCCCAAGATGTGCAGGTTAAGTGGATTGACCATGCTAAATTGCCCGTAGTGTCAAGGAGATTAGCAAGATAAGTAAGTGGGGTTACAGGGTCGGGCCTGGGTGGGATTGTGGTTGGTGCAGGCTTGATGGGCCCAATGGCCTCCTTTTGCACTGTCGGGATTCTATGATTAATTATTTTTTAAATTTCTAACTACTTTTGTCTCCCAGCCCCTTTCCCTCCTTCACTTGAAAGACCCTGAGTGATGGTTTTGATTTAGCTCCTCAAGGTTGCAGATTAAGAATCTCTTTGAGATTCTAAGGATGATTAATATGAAATGTCACATTAGATAGTGCCTGTGATTTAATATAGGAACAAGATATCTCACTGCCCTCTGTAAAAAAAGGCACCAGCTACACTGGCCACTTGGTGCTCAGGAAGGTGCGTTTTGGAAAAGTGTATAGTTAGTGTTAATTTTCCTGAAACCAGGAATTACAAAGATTGCAAAAGCAGAGAGGCCATGATGGAGTTGTACAGAACTTTTGGTGAGGCCACAGCTGGAGTACAGTGTGAGGTTCTGGTCACCACATTATAGGAAGGATGTGATGGCAGTGGAGGGGGTGTAGAGGAGGTGCACCAGGATGCTGCCTGAGATTGAACATTTAAGTTACGGAGAGAGGTTGGATAGGCTTGGGTTGGTTTTCTCTGGGGCAGAGAAGACTGAGGGGAGACCTGATCGAGGTGTACAAGATTATGAGGGGCACGGATAGAGTGGATAGGGAGCAACTGTTCCCCTTAGTTGAAGTATCAGTTACGAGGGAACATCAGTTAAAAGTGAGGGGCAGGAGGTTTAGGGGGGAGTTGAGGAAAACTGTTTTTATCCAGAGGGTGGTGAGGGTCTGGAATGTGCTGCCTGGGAGGTTGTTGGAGGCAGGATACCTCACATCCATTAAAAAGTACCTGGATGAGCACGCCATAACATTGAAGGATATAGCCCAAGTGCTGGCAAGTGGGGTTAGGTGGGCAGGTCAGGGCCTTTCATGCAACTCAATGGGCCGAAGGATCTCTTCTGCACTGTAGGATTCTGAGAAAGACTTTCCCTCTTTGTCAACAAGCTTTGATAAACTCTCCCCAAAAGGCAGAGGAGAGACACCAGCTCTGAAACCAGTGATCGAGACTGCAACCTTCCTCACGTGAAAAAAAATCACAATTTTTCAACCGTAGGATATTAAGTGGGCAATAAGAAGATCCACCAGGTGATAGAATGTTGGCACAGTGGTTAGCACAGGGACTTGGGTTCAATTCCGGCCTTGAGTAACCGTATGGAGTTTGCACATTCTGCCCATGTCTGCGTGAGTTTCCTTCGGGTGCTCCAGTCTCCTCCCAAAAATGTGCAGGTTAGGTGTACTGTTCATGCTATATTGCCCCTGAGTATCCGAAGATGAGTAGCTTGGGTGGATTGGCCATGCTAAATTGCCCCTCAGTGTCCAAAGATGTGCAGATTAGGCTGATTGGCCATGCTAAATTGCCCCGTAATAGCCAAAGATATGCAGGTTAGATGGTAAATGTGTGGGGTCACAGGGATATGGTGGGGGAGAGGGTCTGGCTATGATATTCTGTCCGGAGGTCATCTTATGAACTCGATGGACCAAATGGCCTCTTCTACAGTGTGGGGATTCTGTGATCCTGTGGATGGGAACCCACAAAACCCTGCCCAAGGCCAATGGGCCTTTGCATGGTCCACTCCCCCCAACCTGGCCACAATGATTCCTGTGGCAGGCGGGACAGGAAAATTCCCCCAAAAGTGTCACAGAGACATAAACATAAGAACATAAGAACATAAGAAATAGGAGCAGAAGTAGGCCATCTGGCCCTTCGAGCCTGCCCCGCCATTCAATAAGATCATGGCTGATCTGTCGTGGCTCAGCTCCACTTTCCCGCCCTCTCCCCATAACCCTTAATCCCCTCTTTTATCAAAAACCCATCAACCCGCATCCTAAATATATTTAGCGAGGCAGCCTCCACCACTTTAACGGGCAGAGAATTCCAGAGATTCACCACCCTTTGAGTGAAGAAGTTCCTCCTCAACTCTGTTCTAAACCGCCTCCCCTTTACCTTGAGGCTGTGCCCCCTAGTCCTACTGTCTTTTTCCTTCAGAGTGTGTTGTAGTATGAATACGTTGTCCATTATAGAAACTCTAACCAAGAAATCAGGGAACAAGAGGCACTGATTCCAAGATATATCCTTGAGAATCGTAATAAGGTAAATAACCTTGACCTTTTTCTCCTGCCAGGATATGTATGTCTGACTTTCTCAAGTTTTCTTTATTTCTCTCTCACTCCAACTCTTTTGTAGCTCCTCTTTCCTGAAAGCCATAAAGTTTCAAGAAGACTGGCAGCTCTCCAATGCTAACCCAAGCAGTCCTTATTCAAGAGTTACCTTAGTAAGCAAGTGTTGTTATCAGGCTAAACACAGTAGAAATGGCAGCTCAGCCAAACTTGAATCTCAGAACATTTCTTTTTTAAAAATCCTCTCCAAATTTATTTTTGCTCACCTTTTCATTCATCCACAAAATTCTTCCAGAGTTCAGACATTTGATTCTCCATAGTGTGCAATTTTGGTCTAGCTATTGATCGAAAATCAAGTCTGTGGTGGTGCCTGCACCTACCTGAAAGGGCACCCTCAGCTGGGAGGATAAATATGGTGGCAGAATAGCACACAATCAGATCAAATGGAATGTATATCTCTGATAAAATTTTAATATTACTCTTACTAGTCCCACTGTTTACACATTAACCAAATTTGGTAACATGTAGTGACATTTTGTTGGCACTCCAGTAAGTAAATAATGTCATAAGCCAAAGATACTATTGTTGTATCAGCCCATTAATTTTATTTATTTTAATCCCTTATCATCAAATGGCATAGCATAATGAATGATTGAAGTCTGAAACACCTGTAACAGTTAAATAAGAATGTTTGACTCAGATTGTTGCGCCCACTTGAAGGTAACTTCTTTAGTTAATGGACAGAAAGTGCCCCTGAAAAGCACTCCAAACACTCATGTCAAAAGCAGTTGATTACCACCTACTCAACTCTGGAAAGACAGTTTAAAATAGTCACACTGGTAACTCTAAACTGGCTGTA
The DNA here is from genome assembly GCA_037974335.1 of Prionace glauca. Lineage (NCBI taxonomy): Eukaryota > Metazoa > Chordata > Chondrichthyes > Carcharhiniformes > Carcharhinidae > Prionace > Prionace glauca. Next base: position 1,097,578 of record CM075753.1, read on the forward strand.
TCATGTTTCTCCCTCTGTGTCTTTTACTATGACCCATACAGCACGTTGAGTGCAAATATAATATTGCCACTGACAATATCATAAGATCATAGAAATCCTATAGTGCAGATGGAGGCCATTCAGCCCATTGAGTCTACACCGACAACAGTCCTGTCTATGTCTTATCCCCGTATCCCCACATATTTACCCCACTGATCCCTTTAACCTACGCATCCCAGGATACTAAGGGGCAATTTAGCATGGCCAATGAACCCAACCCGCACACCATATAAGAATGAAAGCAAATTACTGTGGATGCTGGAATCTGAAACCAAAAGAGAAAATGCTGGAAAATCTCAGCAGGTCTGGCAGCATCTGTAAGGAGAGAAAAGAGCTGATGTTTCGAGTCCAGATGATCCTTTATGAATCTGATGAAGGGTCATCTGGACTGGAAATGTCCACTCTTTTCTCTCCTTACAGATGCTGCCAGACCTGCTAAGATTTTCCAACATCTTCTCTTTTGGTTTCTAAGCTGCACTTCTTTGGATTGTGGGAGGAAACTGGAATACTCGGAGGAAATCCACATAGACACGGAGAGAATGGGCATATGCCATGCAGGCAGTGACCCAAGCCAGGAATCAAATCCGGGTCCCTGGCACTGCGAGGCAGCAGTGTTAACCACTGTGCCATCATGCCACCTGAATGGATACAATTCCCCCAAACCCCAACACAGATAACCTTGGGCAGGGGTGGAGGAGGACCTGTTCATGGGCCAGTACTTCATCGAGGTGGTCATTGATAGGTCCAGGCCATGGGGTGAGGGGCTGGGGGGGATGGTCCATTTCGACAATCAAGGACCCCACACGTCCCTCGGACAGCCGCTCTTCCACCTTCTTCCATCGGGTGAAAGATGCAAAAGTCTGAGGTCATGTATCAACTGACTCAAGAACAGCTTCTTCTCTGCTGCTGTCAGACTTTCAAATGGACCTACCTTGCATTAAGTTGATCTTTCTTTATACCCTAGCTGTGACTGTAACACTACATTCTGCACTCTATCCTTTCCTTCTCCATGAACGGTACGCTTTGTCTGTATAGCGCACAAGAAACAATATGTTTTACTGTATACTAATACGTGACAATAATAAATCAAACCAACTCAAATACTTTAACTGCTCTCCCCACCTGTCCTGCCACTTTCAGTGACCTGTGCACATATACACCAAGCTCTCTCTGCTGCTGCACCCCTTTAAGAATTGTGCCCCTTACTTTATATTGTCTCTCCATGTTCTTTCTACCAAAATGCATCATCTCACATTTCTCTGCACTGAGCTTCACCTGCCACCTATCTGCCCACTCCACCACCTTGAACTCTCCTTGAACTTGCCCAGTGTGGGTCAGTGATTTCCACTGGAGTGTGCCAGGTGTGGCCCAGTGACTCTCCCCAGGACTGTGGCCATTGTGGGTCAACCTGGGGCAGCACGATGGTGCAGTGGTTAACACTGCTGCCTCACAACGTCAGGGACCTGGGTTCAATTCCTGGCTTGGGTCACTGTCGGTCCGGAGTCTGCGTGTTCTCCCCATGACTACGTGGGTTTCCTCCGGGTGCTCCAGTTTCCTCCCACAGTCCAAAGATATGCGGATTAGGTTGATTGGCCATGCTAAGAATTGCCCTTAGTGTCCTGAGATGCGTAGGTTAGAGGGATTAGTGAGTAAATATGTACGGGTGGGGCCTGGGTGATATTGTGGTCGGTGGAGACTCAATGGGCCAAATGACCGCTTTCTGTACTGTAGGGTTTCTATGATTTACATGACATAGCGATGCCGGCGTTGGACTGGGATAAACACTGAAGTCTCACAACACCAGGTTTAAGTCCCACCAGTTTATTTGATAGTAAACCCACAAGCTTTCGGAAACCGTGTTCCTTCGTCAGGAGTGTGGAAGGTTCTTTATGATTTACTGCAGTGTGAATGTAAGACATACTTGTGACTCATAAATAAAATAAACTTGTCTACGTTCTTCTGAAAACCTACACAGCCCTCTTCACAGTTTATAATACAGTATTCTTCACATTTTATCCATCCAATACTATCTCCATTTGGAAGGTTGTAGTGGCAGATTCCTCTAGGAGGTGCCACCTTCCTTGCCTCTCTGCTGTGCCCAGCTGGTACTATCTTATGCAGGATAGTGCCTAAATCAGGTCGGAAGGAATAATTTGGTTAATTTGAGCGAGCCAGGAACTGCAAAGCAAGTTGAAGGGGTGAATAATCCTGAGAGGCTCGGCTTATCTCTGCAGTTCAGCAGCAAACTGACTGAAGTCAGCTGAAATAACAGATACTGTTGCAATTTCTGTGATTGACAGTGGCGTTGGCCAATGGGGATGTCGCAGGCATGTTGCCCTTGCCTGTAGGGCGTGGCCTATTGAGGGTTCCAGCCAGTCAGTGTTGGGGTGGATTTCCGGGATTGATCTGTGTTATCGGATGGTGAAGAGGTCGGTAAGCGGAGTGTGGGTAGATTGCTGCCACACAGGGAGAGAGAGAGACAGAGACACAGACACAGAGCTCCTGGTAAAGGAATTGCTGCGTCCTATAACGGGCCTGATTTCTCCCCCTCCTCCCCCCCATTCCCTGTTAATTTCCCTCTTTGGGGCGATGTGTGGTGAGAGAGGGTCCCCCCCCCTCCCCGGACTGTGCCCAGTGTGGGTCAGTGACCCCCCCCCCCCCGCCCCCGGACGGTGCCCAGTGTGGGTCAGTGACTCTCCCCTGGACAGTGTGGGTCAGTGTCTTCCCTGGACAGTGTGGGTCAGTGAGTCCTCCCCCCCCCCCCCCCAACCCCCCCCCCCCCCCCCCCCCCCGGACTGTGCCCAGTGTGGGTCAGTGACCCCTCCCAGGACTGTGTGTGGTGTGGGTCAGTGTTTCCCCTGAAATGTGCTCAGTATGGATCAGTGGCTCCCTCAGGACTGTGCTCAGTGTGGGTCAGTGACTCCTGGGCTGTGCCCAGTGTGGGTCAGTGTCCCTGGACTGTGCCCAGTGTGGGTCAGGTTCACCTGGTCTGTGCCCAGTGTGGGTCAGTGTCCCCTGGACTGTGCCCAGTGTGGGTCAGTGTCCCCTGGACTGTGCCCAGTGTGGGTCAGTGTCCCCTGGACTGTGCCCAGTGTGGGTCAGTGTCCCCTGGACTGTGCCCAGTGTGGGTCAGTGTCCCCTGGACTGTGCCCAGTGTGGGTCAGTGTCCCCTGGACTGTGCCCAGTGTGGGTCAGTGCCTCCCCCAGGACTGTGCCCAGTGTGTGTGTCAGTGACCCCAGAACTGTGCCCAGTGTGGGTCAGTGCCTCCCCTAGGACTGTACCCAGTGTGGGTCAGTGCCTCCCCCAGGACTGTGCCCAGTGTGGGTCAGTGCCTCCCCCAGGACTGTGCCCAGTGTGGGTCAGTGCCTCCCCCAGGACTGTGCCCAATGTGTGTGTCAGTGACCCCTGAACTGTGCCCAGTGTGGGTCAGTGCCTCCCCCCAGAACTGTGCCCCAATGTGGGTCAGTGTCTTGTCTGGATGGCTGCATTCAATGAGCCCCCAGACTCTGCTGGATGTGAGCCTATCTTGTGCTGAAGTCACTGCAGCAATTCTGTTGAAGCTTCTCAAATTAAATTGTGGGGTTCCATTCACACTGTAAATTTGAGCTGAAGGTTCCCCGTGCAGTCACGCTGGTTCCTGCAACATCTTCCCATCTCGGCTGTTGCTGTCCTCCTCTTAACTGTTGTAAATGTCTTGCTTTTTATTTAATTCATTAATTGGATGTGAGCACCTTGTGGCTTGCCAGGTCATTTAAAGTTTAAAGTTCATTTAGTAGTGTCACAGGTAGGCTCAGGTTAACACTGCAATGAAGTTACTGTGAAAATTCCCTAGTTGTCACAGTCCGGTGCCTGTTCGGGTACACTGAGGGGAAATTTAGCACCTAACCAGCATGCCTTTCAGAGTGTGGGAGGAAACAGGAGCACCCAGAGGAAACCCACACAGACACGGGGAGAGTGTGCAGACTCCGCACAGATACTCACCCAAGCCGGGAATTGGACCCGGGTCCATGGTGCTGTGAGACAGCAGTGTTAATTCAGAAGAATGAGGGGAGATCTTATAAAAAGTTCCAGGAGTGGCCTAGTACTTCATGTCGGCGTGTGTGCTTGATCCTGGACCGGTAGATGGGCGCCACAACAGCTCAGTGACTAACACTGCTGGCTGTGCAGACACATGGATTTGGGCCTGTGTCTGTGGGAGTTTGCGCATTCTCCCTGTGGTTGCGTGGGTTTCCTCCGGGTGCTCCGGTTTCCTCCCACACCCCAAAGATGTGCTCTCAGGCTAATCGGTTTTTACCAAATTGACACTATTTCTTCCCTGAATCTGACTGAGTAGGGTTCCATTCATAGATATGCAGGGTAGAATAGGTGTAGGGTGATGCGGCGGCGCGGGCTCGTTGGGCCGAAGGGCCTGTTTCCCGTGCTGGATTGTTCTTTGTTCTTTGTAAAAACATGTAAGATTATGAGGGGAATAGATAAAATAGGAGCAGGGAAGCACTGGCAGGTGAAACTAGAACTAGGGGGCATGGCCTCAAAATAAGGGGGAGCAGATTTAGGACTGAGTTGAGGAGGAACTTCTTCACACAAAGGGTTGTGAATCTGTGGAATTCTCTGCCCGGTGAAGCACTTGAGGCTCCCTCACTGAATGTTTTTAAGGCAAGTGTTAGCGCGAGTGGGCGAAATGACCACTACAGACTCGGGGTTTAGTTCAATAACGGCACAGCTTTATTTTCTTTTACGTCGACGGATGTGCAGTCAGGACATACAATACTGTCCCGAAAGCGCTCTAAAGTTCCACCGCAACGGGCTACAGTTGTACTGAACTTTGGTGCAGAATGCGATTCAAATGCTAATACTTTATTTATAGTATTCGACTTTAGCCATCCTGTCTCGATGTTTCCGAATGTCAGGTTTTAAGTGTGTGTTAATCGTTTTTGTCTGATTGGTTATTAATGGTCTCGAATCTGTAGGGTTTGAACAGTGGGTGTGTGATTGATCTCAGAGATTTTGAGGGGCCAGGGATGTTTCCCTCGCTATGCTAATTTTTAGGTGTCTCCATGGGGTTGTTTGACTGGTTTAGCAGTGCTGATTTGGTGGGGTGGGGATGTGTTTTTTAATTTAGTTCCTGTAGGTGCCATCCTGTCCATCTTCCCTTGTGTGCTAGCCCTCATTTGCATTCTAAAAGCATGCTCTTGCCTACTGATCGGTGTCTGTTCCTTTGTGATTTTTGGTGGAGGGGCTCTGAGTGTAATTTTAGCCTGTTTCCGTATTGTGTGCCCAATTTCATAAAACTTGTTGTCCGATAACTGCGAGGATAGATAGCACAGTAAAGGAATTAAGGATTATGGTGAGCGGGCGGGTAAGTGGAGCTGGGTCCACGAGAAGATCAGCTATGATCTTATTGAATAGTGGAGCAGGCTCGAGGGGCTGGGTAGGGGGGGGGGGGGTGCCTACTCCTACTCTTAGTTCTTATATTCTTCTGTTCTTGTGTTTAACCACCATGCCTGCTAGTTAAGTGAGACTGGGGTGGCAAGTAGGCAAGACCAGCTAAAGGATGGCAGATTCCCTTCCCTGAAGACACAGATGGGATTTGAAACGTGGTCACGTTCACTACTATTAACTTTTTAGTCTTAGATTTAACTAAACTAACTGAAGTTTTCCTGTAACCGTGTTGGGATTGGAATCCATGCTGCCAGGTTGTTTGTTCAGTTCCCTGGGTTACTAGTCCAGTAATGTTCCCCATTCTGCTACCGTTTTATTGAGCAGTCAGAACGCCATTGGGTTTCATCTCTGTCACCTGAAGGAAAGAAATAATCTGGTGCCGGCATAAATTTTTATGAAAACAAAATGAAGTTTACAATTCTAAATCGTAATATTATTAGCTATGCCTCGCTAATTTATTCTTTGCAATAGCCACCCATCCTACAGGCCCTAACACAAAGCCTCCTACGTAGGCCCTGTCTCATAGAACCATAGAATTCCTACAGTGTAGAAAGAGGCCATTCGGCCCATCATCAACAATCCCATCCAGGCCCCATCCTCATCACCCCGTGTGTTTACCCTGCTAATTTCTCAGACCAATCCACCTAACCCGCACATCTTTGGAGTGTGGGAGGAAACTGGGGCAACTGGAGGAAACCCACGCAGACGCAGAGAGAACATGCAAACTCCACACAAACAGTCACCCAAGGCTGGAATCGAACCCGGGTCCCTAGTGTTCTGAAGCAGTAGTGCTAACCACTGTGCCACCCCCAAAATTGGCCTGGACCTGTGAGTGACTGTTTTATTTTGGGTAAAAGACACTCCAATCTGTTCACTACCCCCTGCACACTGAGTGGCCAAATATCTGGTTGAAAATTACAGAGTTACCCCCCTTCGATAACTAGATGGGAGCTGCAGCATCTCACACTCCCCATTCAGTGTAGCATGGCGGCACAGTGGTTAGCATTGCTGCCTCACGGGGCCAGGAACCTGAGTTCGATTCTGGCCTTGGGTCGCTGTCTGTGCAGAGTTTGTACATTCTCCCCGTGTCTGCGTGGGTTTCCTTCGGGTCCTCCAGTTTCGTCTCACAGTCCGAAAGCGTTAGGTGGATTGGCCAGGCTAAACTGCCCCTTAGTGTCAGGGGGATTAACAGGGTAAATACATGGGGTTACGGGGATAGAGACTGGGTGGGATTGTTTCGGTGCAGACTCAATGGACCGAATGGCCTCCTGCACTGTAGGGATTCTATGATCAACTGATTCATCACAGCAATCAGCAAAGCCAATAGGATGACTACCTGCATAACCAAAATAGTTAAATACAAGTTAAAGGAGATAATGATTTTACAGTGTTCCATTCAGGCTGCACCTTGATAATTCTACTCAATTCTGGTCACCCAGTTACAAGAGATCTTCAAACTGGTCAGAGAAGAAGGTGATCCCAAGAAATAAATCCTAACTGTGAGTATCGATATGGTTCACTTTTATCTGTTTTAATAAAAGAGGAGGTGGTGATATTGCTAGACTGTTAATCCAGAAACTCAGCTAATGTTCTGGGCACCGGGTTTGAATCCACAATGGCAGATGGTGGAATGTGAATTAGACAAAAAAAAATTCTATTGATGAAATCAAAAAACCCATCAAAAATGGAAAAACCCATCTGGGTCACTAATATCTTTTTAGGGAAGGAAATCTGCCATCCTCATCTGGGCTGGCCTACATGTGACTCCAAGCCCACAGCAATGTGGTTGGCTCTCAACCACCCTCTGAAATGGCCACACAGTTTCAAGGGCAAGTGGAGATGGGCAATAAATGTTGACCATTACGTGAGAGAGGGAGGAAGGAAGGGAGTGAGGGGGAATGGGAGGGAGAGGAAGGGAGTGAGGGGAGGGAATGAATGACGGGAAGGGACTGAGGGGAAATGGAAGGAAGAGGTATATATATGTCTGTTGAAGCGTAGATAAACATTCACGCACCATGAGTACACTTTGTACAGGTGTGAAATGTCAATGGTTGTGGTGAGTAAGGGCATGCTTAACAATTTGCCTGCAGCCAAAGCTAACACAGCTCAGTTATGTTACGCAGCGCGGAGACTGAGTATTGTTTCCAGAACTGTGAAGCTCTCACGATTAGTTAAATTTTGTGTTTTGTGACATTTATAGGAAACGAGTGGCCTTACAGGCAAGTGGCTCTAGGATTACAGATTTTATGATTTGAGTTGATTTATTATTGTCACTTATATTGGGACATATAGTGGAAAGTGAGGGGGGGGAGGGAATGAAGGGAAAGGAATGAGGGGGAATGGGAGGGAGGGGGAGGGAATGAATGAAGGGAAGGGAGTGAGGGAGAAAGGGAGGGAAGGAATGCAAGGACGGAGTGGAAGAGGGAGGGAGTGAGGGGGAATATGGGAGGGAGTGAGGGGGAATATGGAAGGGAGGGAATGGGAAGGGGAGGTAAGAAGTGAAGGGAAGATGGAGTAAGTGGGAGGGAAAGAAGGAGGGAGGGAATAAAGGGAGAGGGCGAGGAAGAGGGGGGAGTGAGGGGGAAAATGGGATGGGAGGGAAGGGGACGGAAGGAGTGAAGAGAAGATGGAGTTAGTGGGAGGGAAAGAGTGAGGGCAGGGAAGAGAGACAAAGAGAGGGGGAGAGGCGTGGAACGAGGGAGAGATAGAGAGTGGGGGGAGAGGGAGAGTGTATATTAATACAAAGCTGAATAATAGAGAAGTACAATTTGTGCAAAGTAAGATCCCAGAATTTGCACTGAGATAAGGGAGCACTGGTCTATGACTCTGTGCTCTCTCTCTCTGAGGGACAGACATGTGGCCAGGAGACTGGGACAGTTCACTTTCCAGAATATTGCCATGGCAGAGGAGGGGGCTTGGTTAATCATTTCGTTGGAAAGTTTTTAACCCCCAGTGGAGCAGCATTCTTTCAGTCCTGCAGTTGTGTTTGAGCTTTGGAGGATGCTGGAAATGCTTTGCCCTGAGGTCCTGGTGAAATAATGTAGCCCTTCAATGAAATAATTGTGTCCTGCTCTGTCACACTCCGAGGTCACATTTATTTATCACTCATTGTTTGAAACTATCCGTCCGTTGCTTTGACATTGTAATTTTTTCTCTGCAAGTTTTCAAGCTTCACCGTTTTAAAAGAAATCCCGTTTAATGTTGTGGCAAACCTTAGCTGGAACTTCCCGGCAGTTCACACTGGTGGGATTGCCTGGTCCCATCGATGGACTACCCTCTCCGTGAGTTTCCTGCTGTGTGGGGTGCAGTCAGTGGACAATCCTGCTGACAGTGGTGAGGTCAGGGGTCCACCCCCACTCCCCTCAGCCCCTACAATGCCTCCCCCTCCCCCCCACCACACTGCATCCCCATCTTTCCAAAATTTGCTCATTGGCCCCTTGAGTGAGCAAAATGTTTCGATGTGGCTCCCCCCCCCCCCCCACTTTTGATTTGATTTATTATTGTCACAAGGGTGGCATGTTGGCACAGTGGTTAGCACTGCTGCCCCACAGCGCCAGGGACCTGGTTCGATTCCTGGCTTGGGTCACTGTCTGTGCAGAGTTTGCACGTTCTCCCCGTGTCTGCGTGGGTTTCCTCCGGGTGCTCCAGTTCCCTCCCACAGTCCGAAAAAGGTCTGCTGGTTAGGGTGCGTTGGCCGTGCTAAATTCTCCCTCAGTGCACCCGAACGGGCGCCAGAGTGTGGAGACTAGGGGATTTGAACAGTAACTTCATTGCAGTGTTAATGTAAGCCTACTTGTGACACTAATAAATAAACTTAAAACTTAAACTGTATTGGAATACAGTGAAAAGTATTTCTTGCGCTCTGCACAGACAAAGCATACCATTCATAGAGAAGGAAAGGAGAGAGCGTAGAATGTAGTGTTACAGTCACAGCTAGGTTGTAGAGAAAGATCAACTTAGTGCGAGGTAGGTCCATTCAAAAACAGCAGGGAAGAGGCTGTTCTTGAGTTAGTTGGTGCGTGACCTCAGACTTTTGTATCTTTTTCCTGGTGGAAGAGAGAATATCCGGAGCGAGTGGGTCCTTGATTATGCTTTGCTGAGACAGCGGGAGGTGTAGACAGAGTCAGTAGAAGGCTGGAGAGCCTGGTTTGTTTCAGGTAGGTGTATATATGTCTGTTCACGCACCACGTGAATGTTTATCTACTTTGTACAGGTCTGAAATGTCAATGGTTGTGGTGAGTAAGGGCATGCTTAACAATTTGCCTGCAGCCAAAGCTATCACAGCTCGGTTACGTTAAGCAGCGCGGAGACGAGTATTGTTTCCAGAACTGTGAAGCTCACACGATTACTTAAATTTTGTGTTTTGTGACATTTATAGGAAATGGATAAACGAGTGGCCTTACAGGCAAGTGACTCTAGGATTACAGATTTTATGATTTGAGTTGATTTATTATTGTCACTTATATTGGGACATGTAGATTGCCCTTGACCTGACGCAATGGCTTGTGTGGCCATTTCAGAGGGCAACTAAGAGTCAGCCGCATTTTGATTTGATTTGATTTATTATTGTCACATGAATTAGAACTTAGAATCCCTGCAGAAAGAGGCCATTCGGCCCATCGAATCTGCACCGACCACAATTCCACCCAGGCCTACCCCATATCCCTACATATTTACCCACTAATCCCTCTAACCTATACATCACAGGACACTAAGGGGCAATTTTAGCAGGGCCAATAAGCCTAATCTGCACATCTTTGGACTGTGGGAGTAAACTGGAGCGATCCCACGCAGACATGAGGAGAATGTGCAAACTTCACACAGACAGTGACCAAGCTGGGAATCGAACCCAGGGCTCTGGACTTGTGAAACAGCAGTGCTAACCACTGTGCTACCGTGCCGCCCATGTTTTGGGATACAGTGAAAAGTATTGTTCCTTGTGCGCTGCACAAACAAAGCATACCATTCATAAAGTACATAGGGGAGAAGGAAAGGAGAGGGTGCAGAATATAGTGTTGCAGTTACAGATAGTGTGTAGAGAAAGATCAGTTTAATATATAATAGGTTCACTCAAAACTTTGGCAGCAGGGAAGAAGCTGTTCTTAAGTTGATTGGTACGTGACCTCAGACTTTTATATCTTTTTCCTGATGGAAGAAGGTGGAAAAGAGAATGTCTTAAGTTTGAAAGTTTATTTTATTAGCGTCACAAGTAGGCTTACGTTAACACCGCAATGAAGTTGCTGTGAAAATCCCAATGTCGCCACAATCTGGCACCTCTTCGGGTACACTGAGGGAGAATTTAACACGGCCAATGAACCTAACCAGCACGTCTTTCAGACTGGTAGGAAACCGAAGCACCCGGAGGAAACCCACACAGATATGGGGTGAACATGCAGACTCCGCACAGGCAAGCCAGGAGTCATAGAGGCATAAAGCTTTACAGCCCTTCGGCCCAACTTGTCCATGCTGCCTCTTTGTTTTTAATCACTAAGCTAGTTCCAATTGCCCGTGTTTAGCCCATATCCCTCAAAAGCCATCATACCCATGTAACTATTTAAATGCTTTTTAAAATTGTACCCACCTCTATTACTACCTCTGGCAGCTTGTTCCAGACACTCACCAACTTCTGTGAAAAAGTTGCCCCTCTGGACCCTTTATACTTCTCCCCCCTCCCCTTAAATCTATGCCCTCTAGTTTTAGATTCCCTTATCTTTGAGAAAAGATATTGACTATCTAGCTGATCTATGTCCCTCATTATTTTATAGACCTCTATAAAATCACCTCTTAGCCTTCTACGCTCCAGAGAAAAAAGTCCCAGTCTATCCAGCATCTCCTTACGACTCAAACTATCAAGTCTCGGTAGCATCCTAGTACATTTTTTTTAGTTTAATAATATCCTTTCTAAAAGAGGGTGATCTGAGCTGTACACAGCTGTACACAGTATTCCAAGTGTGGCCTTACCAATGTCTTGTACAATTTCAACAAGGCATTCCAACTCCTGTATTCAATGTTCTGACCAATGAAACCAAGCATGCCGAATGCCTTCTTCATCACCCTGTCCACCTGTGACTCCACTTTCAAGGAGCTATGAACCTGTACTCCTTGATCCCTTTGTTCTGTAACTCTCCCCAATGCCCATTAACTGCGTGAGTCCTGCCCTGGTTCAATCAAAATGCATCACCTCGCATTTATCTAAATCTAAATTGAACCTTGGTCCTTGATGCTGTGAGGCAGCAGTGCTAACTACTGTGGCCCCGTGTCGCCCAGGGTAATTGGGGTCCCTGATTATGCTGGCTGCTTTTCCGAGGCAGCGGGAAGTGTAAGACGGAGTCATCGGTTGGGAGGTTGGTTTGCGTGACGGATTGGGCTACATTCACAACCCCACTGGCTTCTTACTTAGGCCTGATCTGGGTATGCCGGCGTTGGACTGGCGTAAACACAGTAAAAAGTCTGACAACACCAGGTTTTAGTCCAACGATTTATTTGATAATATTCTCACAAGCTTTCGGGGTTCGTCCCTTCGTCAGGCCGTCAGACCACTGAGACCTCTGCTCCAAGAATATCTGTGCCGTCCGACCTTGAAAGTGGCAGAAGCTTTGGAAACATTTGTTTCTTCCCACAGTCTGAAAGGTGTGCGGGTTAGGTGGATTGACCGTGCTAAATTGTCCCTTCGTGTCCCAGAATGTGTAGGTTAGGTAAATTAGCCATGCTAAGTTGTCCCTTAGTGTCCAAAGATGTGCAGGTTAGGTGGATTGGCCATGTTAAATTGTCGCTTAGTGTCTCAAAATGTGTAGGTTAGGTAGATTAATGGAGTAATGGTTATTGCGGGTTGAGGGGAGGTAAGCCTGTCAATAGTTGGCGCAGTTTTGATGAGCTGTATCACCTCCTTCTGCACCGTAGGTATTCTATTCTATGAATGGAGGTTATGCTGGAGTTATTAGAAAGGTCGATAAGGGTGATGCTGTTGATGTGATGTACATGGGTTTTCAAAAAGTATTGGGTGCAGTGCCACACAACAGACTTGTGAGAAAGGCTCAAGGGATAAAAGGGACAGTGCCAATGTGGATACAAACTTGGCTGGGTAACAGGATGTCACAATGTCAATGAATTGGGAAGATTTGTAACGAAGTTCCCCAGGGTTCGGAATTGGGAACTTTAATACATTGATGATCTAGTTCTTAGTTTGCAGGAGACTGCGGATGACACTAAACATGGAACCGTTACAAACTATGGGGAGGACAGTGTAGAACCTCTAAAGGTACACCAACATAGCCAAGTTAGTGGAGTGGGCTGAGAGCGGGTAGACAAAATTCAGTGCAGAGAAGTATGAGGTGATGCATTTTGGTGGGAAGGACATGGAAAGACAATATAAAATAAGGGGCACAATTCTTAAGAGTGCAGCAGCAGTTGGACCTGAGTGTATATGTGCACAGATCACTGAAGGTGGCAAGGTGAATGGAGGGAGCAGTTAATAAGGCATATTATTTATTTATTAGTGTGACAAGTAGGCTTACATTGACACTGCGATGAAGTTGCTGTGAAAATTCCTTAGTCCCAACACTCTGGCGCCTGTTCAGGTACACTGAGGAAGAATTTAGCACGGCCATTGCACCCTAACCAGCACATCTTTCAGACTGTGGGAGGAATCCAGAGGAAACTCACGCAGACACGGGGAGAATGTGCCGACTCCACACAAACAGTGACCCAAGCCGTGGAAGTCTACCTGGATCCCTGGAGCTGTGAGGCAGCAGTTCTAACCATTGTTGTCACCGTGCCAATGGACATACAGCACGGAAAGAGGATATTTTGATCCAACCAGATCTGCTGTGCCTGGGATTTCCCCTTTAGAAATGCGGGCCGCCTTCTGCTCGAGTGTAAATTGCAAGGATGGATTTCTGAAATGGCGGAAATATGAATAAATTGGGGAGGCAGGATGGCATAGTGGTTAGCACTGCTGCTTCACTACGCCAGGGTTCGATTCCTGGCTTGGGTCACTGTCCGTGCGGAGTCTACACGTTCTCCCCTATGTCTGCGTGGGTTTCCTCCGGGTGCTCTGGTTTCCTCCCACAGTGCGAAAGACGTGGTGAATCGGCCGTGCTAAATTCTCCCTCAGTGTACCCGAACAGGCGCCAGAGTGTGGTGACTAGGGGAATTCGTGGCAGTGTTAATGTAAACCTATTTGTGACTGATAAATAAATTTTGATATTATCATTGAGTACGCAGATCGTTACGGATCAAAGCTTTTGCTTGTATTGCACTCCGGTAAGCAATCTTGAAAGCATACGATTCCAATTTCAGCTCAAGGACTCTGTCAGTGCTGGTAGGACCTTTGGAATGAAGTAGAATTAGTCGTCGACACCCTATGCGAGTGAAAGCCACTCATTTTTAACCTGTCAGAGCTCGGAAATGGAGCAGCAACATGAGAATCTATCAGTGGTGCTTTACAAGAAACATGATCTGAGACTGGTAAGAATTTTTTTTTTATCTCTCCTCTCTCCTCTTACATCTAAACCAGAAGTGTGAGAAGGTTTAACAATCTTGCATTAGAGAAACCAGACAGAAAAAAAAACAAGAGTTTCCAGCACGTCAGTACATTTTATTAAAATCAGACAGGGAACAATTATCTTGTGAATCTTTGTGAGAACTGTGACATCCTTGTAAAATGTGAAAGGAAATATTTTTAATTGATTTATTTTTAGTATTGGCAAGATTTTCCTCATCTTACCGGACTTAAAAATAAAATGCTGGGAAGAAAATCTGTTTTTCCTGGATTACTTAAGATTTTTTAACATTTAGAGGGTCAATTCCCACATCCCGCCCACCACAGGAGTTTTGGGGGGCAGACCACGTAAAGGTCCATTGACCTGGGTGGGATTCTCCAGGACCTCCTGGGAGCGGGCCTTGTAGCAGAGATGGGACAGACAGCCAGGGGTAACTATCCCCTCTTTGTGGCCCAAAGACTGGACCTATAGATGTTGCCTTGATAAAGCCTAAGCCTCCATGGAATGCCCCCTGTATTGCCTACGCCACTATCACTCCCACAATCGGCTCCCCATGCCACTCCCCCACCTTCCCACTCGCATGGTTGCTGATGACCAGCTGCATGGGGATAAAGTACTGCTGTAACTCGTGGAGCAGCTCCCTTGTAAATAACCAAAAAGGAGGCGCAATCTCTCACTATCTATCTACATGGGGAACACTAACTCCCCAAGGCCACACACGGGACAAGTGGCCTGGGAGTCAATGAACCATCAATGAATGCCTACTTTCTAAACTAATAAAATAAACAAATTGACCAATAAACAAACTAGCAGCCCCTTAAAGGGGCACTGTAACAATAAGTAAAAAGTTTATTTGTTTGTGTTACAAATCGTGTTACATTAACGCTGCAATAAAGTTACTGTGAAAATCCCATAGTTGCCACACTCCGATGCCTGTTCGGGTTACACTGAGGGAGAATTTAGCACGGTCAATGCACCCTAACCAGCACGTCTTTCAGACTGTGGGAGGAAACCCACGCGGACACGGGGAGATTGTGCAGATTCCACACAGACAGTGACCCAAGCCAGGAATTGAACCCGGGTCCCCGCAGCTCCTTTCTGGTTATTTGCAAACCCCGCGTCTGTGTGGGTTTCCTCCCACAGTCCGAAAGCAGTGCTGGTGATAATAGATTCCAGTCCCTGTGGTGCCACCAGTCATGCAAGGTTTCTAAGCCGACTGCAGTTTGTATCCCAGGTGGTCTCTGATCCAAGTGCCCACCAAACCTGAGTCTCCTTCTGAGATTGGGCCAGTTTGGGCATCATCAGGTCCTGGACTAATCGCTCTTAACTTGCTCTTTTAATAATCCATAAAACTGACCAACAAATAAACTCCAAAACAAATTCATAAGATCACAGAATGCCAGCCGTATAGAAGGAGGGCATTCAGCCCATCGAGACTGCACCAACAACTATCCCCTTAACTCCACATATTTACTCTGCAAATCCTTCTGACATGAAGAGGCAATTTAGCAGGGCCAGTCCACCTAATCCGCAAGTCTTTGGACCGTGAAAAGAAACCAGAGCATCCGGAGGAAACCCACGCAGACACGGGGTGAATGTGCAAACTCCACACAGACAGTGACCCAAATCGAACCCAGGTCCCTGGAGCTGTGAGGCAGCAGTGCTAACTGGCTGTGTCACTAAAATGGTCTTGCAAGCCACTCAGTTGCTAAGAAATGGTACAGTGGACTCACAGCGGCTTGAAAAAGTGTCTTGCCAATTCCTTCCCAAGGGACAATTAGGGTTCGACATCAGGTGCTGAACGAACCAATAATTTAAAATCCAGAGAGAGACTTGGCAGGGGTAAATAAAAGTCAGGGACTCGGGGACATGGGTTTAAGGTGCGTGGGGAAAAGTTTAGAGGAGATGTGCGAGGCAAGCTTTTTTACGCAGAGGGTGGTGAATGTTTGGAACACGCTGCCCAGGGAGGGGGTGGGAGCAAGTACAATAGTGGCATTTAAGGGGAATCTAGACAAATACATGAATAGGACGGGAATGGAAGGATATAGTCCAAAGATGCGCGGGTTAGGTTGATTGGCCATGCTAAAATTGCCCCTTAGTGTTCTGAGATGTGTAGGTTAGAGGGATTAGTGGGTAATTATGTAGGGATATGGGGGAAGGGCCTGGGTGGGATTGTGGCCGGTACAGACTCGATGGGCCAAAGGGCCTCTTTCTGCGCTGTAGGATTCTATGATATGGACTCCGTAAGTGCGTACGGTTTTAGTTTAGGCAGGCACAGGCTCGGAGGGCCAAAGGGCCTGTTTCCGTGCTGCGCTGTTCCTTGTTCCTTGGCGTGGAGTTTGATTGTATGGGTAACACTGGCGGGAGTCTGTACTGTGCATACGCTCAGACTGTTAACCAAAGGAACTTTGGCAGCTTGTGAAAGCTTTGACATGTTCAGAGTGTCTGACAAGCTTGTTCAATGCTGCGGTGATGGTTAATGGAGCGTGATATCAGAGCAAAATTACACATTAACACGGAAAATATTTCTCGAAACTGTAGAGGGAGGTGTCGACAAGGAGGTAGTTTTTTTTATTTGGCCTCTCGTTACGAAAAGATTACCGCAGTGTTAGAACATTCACTGACCTTATTGCCCAATTTTGTTTTTGTTGACCACACCTTTCTGGCAGAGTTTACCATTGGAAATTGGCACCTCCTGCTCAATTCTGCTGTCGCAATGTTCTGGCCTCCAACCAATTTTATGTGAAACGAGGTAGGGAAGTGAGTGCCAATTTCACCTCAACTCAGTGAAGTGAAGATCAACCAAAGAATCTCAACACTGCAGAAGGAGTCCATTCGGCTCCTTCAAGTCTGCAATGACTTTTTGACAGAGTCATACCCAGGCCCACCACCCCCGACCCCACATATTTACCCCACTTTTCCCCCTAAGCTACCCATCTTGGGACACTAAGGGACAATTTAGCATGGCCAGTCCACCTAACCTGCACATCTTTGGACTCACTAAGCAGTCTCACAACACTAGGTTAAAGTCCAACAGGTTTATTTGGAATCGCGAGCTTTCGGAGCGCCGCTCCTTCATCGGGACTCACCTGACGAAGGAGCAGTGCTCTGAAAGCTCGCGATTCCAAATAAACCTGTTGGACTTTAACCTCGTATTGTGGGACTGCTTACAGTGCCCACCTCTGTCCAACACCAGCATCTCCCCATCACATCTATGTACTGTGGGGGGAAACCCACGCAGACATGGGCAGTACATGCATTCTCCACAGAACTCCACTGTCTGGAGCTATCTGAAAGACGTGTTGGTTAGGGTACATTGGCCGTGCTAAATTCTCTCTCAGTGTGCCAGAGTGTGGCGACTAGGGGACTTTCACAGTTACAGTGTTAATGTAAGCCTATTTATAACACTAATAAATAAATTATAGTTCTGGAGCTTCTAATAGAGCGTGGTGTTCGATGAAACTTGGATTCTGAAGTTGGGCTCTGGAATTTGGCCATCCGAACGATGTGATGTGGAATGGGGAAAGGTGTTCTTCCTCACGGAGCTCAGCAGGGAGAAAACAGGATTAGGCGATTGAGTTGGACAATCAGTTATGATCGTGATGAATTGTTTTAAGGGCAGGCAATGGCCCAGTGGTATTATCGCTGGCCTATTAATCCAGAAACTCAGCTAATGTTCTGGGGACCCGGGTTCGAATCCCGCCACGGCAGATAGTGGATTTTGAATTCAATAAAAAAAATCTGGAATTAAGAATCTACTGATGACCATGAAACCATTGTTGGAAAAACCCATCAGGTTCACTAATGTCCTTTAGGGAAGGAAATCTGCCGTCCTTACTCGGTCTGGCCTACATGTATCTCCAGAGCTACAGCAATGTGGTTGACTCTCAACTGCCCTCGGGCAACTAGGGACGGGCAATAAATACTGGCCCAACCAGTGATGCCCATATGCCATGGATGAATAAAATAAAAATGGCGTTCAGGCTCGAAGGGCCAAATGGCTTCCTCCTGCTCCTATCTTCTATGTTTCAAGATGTCCCTGGCATCTTGTCCCAAAAGGATGTAGGCGACACACTCGAGATTAAGATGGAGAAGGGAAAGAAGGGTGAATGAACCAAGTGTTGAATTTTGGAAAAGTTTGGATAACTTGAATTAGGAAGGCTATTTCCACCGGTTTGGTGAATCAGTAACCCAAAGCTGTAAACTTATATTCATCGTTACAAGGAAAGAGGTTGGGAAAAATGACAATTTTTTCACACAGAGGGCGGTGAGTGTCTGCAACAAGCTGCCAGAGGTGGTAGTAAAGGCGGGTACAATTTTGTCTTTTAAAAAGCATTTAGATAGTTACATGGGTACAATGGGTATATAGGGCTATGGGCCAAATGTGGGCAATTACGACCAGCTTAGGGGTTTAAAAACAAAGGGGCAGAATGGACAAGTTGGGGTGAAGGGCCTGTTTCCATGCTGTAAACCTCTATGACTCTAAACTCCATCTGCCATTCGTCAGCCCAGTGGCCAAATTGATCAAGATCCCATTGCAACCCTAGATAACCTTCTTCAATGTGCACTTTGCCACCAATCTTGGTGTCAGCTGCAAATTTACTAACCATGCCTCCTAAATTCTCATCCAAGTCATTAATGTAAATGACAAATAACAGTGGACCCAACCCCAATCCCTGAGGGACACCACTGATCACAGATCTCCAGTTCGAATAACAACTCCCCGCAACTATCCTCTGGCTTCTGTCATCAAGCCAATTTTGTATCCATTTGGCTAGCTCATCCCGTGAGATTTAACCTTATGTAACAATCTACTATGTGGTACCTTGTCAAAGGCCTTGCTAAAGTCTAACGTGTAGACATTGTTTCCCCATTTTATCCCGTTCTTGGATAACTTCCAGGTTGAAATTGATGAGGAAGATTTCCTTTTCAATGTAATTAATTGTAATGGGATATCAAAGTTTTGATTTCTGTCACAAGAATTAAACATTCTCAAGTAAAGTTCCATTTTCTCTTCTGCAGGAAAAACGTCCCATTCCGGAACCAGGGCCGAATGGTAAGTTATTTTATTCATTCCTTCTGTCAGTAATTCCCCACTTTGTTATGAGGCAGAGTGCTGAAACTTCAAATAAATAAGCAGAACGTGTTGGAACTAAGGGTCCCTGTTCAGCCAGTGCTGAATCGGTTACATTCTAAAAGGGAAGCAAACTGAGCCTGACGTAAAACAGAGAGTGCTGGAAGGATTGCACAGGCCAGGTGGCACAGTGGTTAGCACTGCTGCCCCACAGCATCACGGACCCGGGTTCGATTCCCAACTTGGGTCACTGTCCGTGTGGAGTTTGCATTTTCTCCCTGTCTCTGCGTGGGTTTCCTCCCACACTCTAAAGGTGTGTAGATTAGGGTGGATTGGACATGATTAATTGCTCCTTAGTGTCCAAAGATGTGTAGGTTAGGGTGGATTGGCCATGCTAAATTATCCCTTAGTGTCCACAGATGTGCAGGTTAGGTGGATTGGCCATGCTAAATGCTTGGAGCTACGGGGATAGGGGAGACTGGGGTGAGCCTGGGAAAGATGCCCTTTTGGAAACTTATGGAAACTCGATGGGCCTCCCCCTGCACTCGAGGGATTCTGTGATGTGCACAGAGAGAGAAGTAGTGTTTTGGCTTGGTAACTTGCTCTGAAGCAAGTTCATCGCCGCTACGTTCTCGTTCTGATGAATGGTCACTGCGCATTGATAGCGCTAACGGCAGCAACAACACCCTGCATTTATGTAGCAGCTGTAACATCACAACTTAGCCCAAGACACTTCACAAGGGACCAAGTCAAAGCCAGGTGTAAATATTATTAGCAAGAACCATGACTTCTGGGTCAATATAAAGTTGATCCACCCGAGGGGTAACACTCACTTGTTCACCCCCTCCATAAAACAGAATCTGACACTCAGTCCCTATTGTGGCACCTATCACCAAAAGCTAGATCATAGGGGAAGTTTTTCAGGAACTTCGTAAAAACGGAAAGAAAGGTGGTGAGACTTTGGAAGCAAATTGGGCCCCAAGGCTACTAGAAGCTTGTTCACCAATGCCATGGCCTGGTGGTATCATCACTAGACTATTAATTCAGGAACTCAGCTAATGTTCTGGGTTCGAATCCCGCCACAGCAGATGGAGTTTGAATTCAATAAATAAAAAAATCTGGAATTAAGAATCTACTGATGACCATGAAACCATTATTGGAAAAACCCATCAGGTTCTTTAGGAAAGGAAATTGCCGTCCTTACCCAGTCTGGCCTACATGTGAGTCCAAAGCTGCAGCAATGTGGTTGACTCTCAACTGTCCTCGGGCAACTAGGGATGAGCAATAAATACTGGCCAACCAGCAATGCCCACGTCCCATGAAAGAATAAAAAGAAATACGGACGGCGAAAGAATTTGAGTAGAGCAGATTTCTTGGATGATTGTGGGCTTGAAGGAGATCATTAAATGGCCAAAATATTATATCAGAATCTTCTTTTCTCAGCTGGAGTGAACACGCAATGCTTGCTCCTCATGTATTTTGTCAAACCCTTTCTGTGGGGGGGCCATCAAACGATCCCAAAATGTGTCAATTCTAAACTGCACCTTTTCCAAGGTTTTGATTTGTTCCAGAGGTCCTACTGAAGATGGATTCCGTTGGGATCTGTGGCTCTGATGTCCACTACTGGCAAAATGGAGGGATTGGAGATTTCATCTTGAAGGAACCAATGGTTCTGGGGCATGAGGCCTCGGGGACAGTTTTTAAAGTGGGATCCGGAGTTCGACATCTTAAGGCAGGTCAGTCCACAAGAAACTGGAGGCTTTGATGTTACCTCTGCAGTCTCACAGGCGCGAATGAGAAGTGTAGAAACTAGGAGCAGGAGGCCATGGCCTGGTGGTATTATCGCTAGACTATTAATCCAGGAACTCAGCTAATGCTCCGGGGACACGGGTTCGAATCCCACCACGGCAGATGGTGGAATTTGAATTCAGTAAAAAATATCTGGAATGGCGGCACATGGTTAGCAGCCCTGACTAAATGGATAGCTCTCTCTACACTGAGTCAGACAGATGTGGGTTCAAGGCCCAGGGTGGGTCACTGTCTGTGTGGAGTCTGTACGTTCTCTCCCTGTCTGCGTGGGTTTCCTCCCACAAGCCAAAGATGTGCGGGTTAGGTTGATTGACCATACTAAATTTATCCTAGTGTCAGAGGGATTGGTAGGGTAAATATGTAGGGGATCAGATCCTAATTATTTTTCAATCTTGTATCTCTTCAACCTGCCCGCCGGCACTGCACCCCCCCTCCGCCCACCCACCCATCTCCTAGTGAGACAGTTGTGCTAACCACTGAGCCACCTTGGCACTTTTTCTGCACTCTCCTCAGAACCCATATTTGGAACATGCCCCTGTCTACATCAACGGGGACCAAGTAGAAAGGGTCGAGAGCTTCAAGTTTCTAGGTGCCCTGGTCCCCCCATGCCAACACTACAGTTAAGAAAGCCCACCAACGCCTCTACTTTCTCAGAAGACTAAGGAAATTTGGCATGTCAGCCAAGACTCTCACCAACTTTTACAGATGCGCCATAGAAAGCATTCTTTCTAGTTGGTCTGGGCTCCTGCTCTGTCCAAAACCACAAGGAACTAATAAAGGTTGTGAATGCAGTCCAATCCATCACGCAAACCAGCCTCCCATCCATTGACTCTGTCTACACTTCCCGCTGTCTTGGCAAAGCAGCCAGCGTAATTAAGGACCCCGAATGTTCTCTCTTCCATCATCTTCCGTCAGGAAAAAGTTACAGAAGTCTGAGGTCCCGTACCAACCGACTCAAGAACAGCTTCTTCCGTGGTGCTGTCAGACTTTTGAATGGACCCACCTTGCATTAAGTTGATCTACACCCGAGCTATGACTGTAACACCAAATAATGCACTCTCGTTTCCTTCTCTATGAACGGTATGCTTTGCCTGTATGGAGCGGAAGAAACAATACTTTTCACTCTATGTTAATACACGTGACAAAAATAAATCAAATCAAAATCAAATCATACCTGTTATGCAGGTTGGCCTCCCTCTGTCTCTAAGATCCTGGTCTCACATCCTTGGCTGGGTGAAGTTGAAGCCCAGCGGAACACACCAGCAATTTCCTCCAGTGATGATGGTTGCCTGCGTTGAAGCAATTTTTTTACACAGAATTTGGTGGAACTCACTGCCGGGGGGAGGGAGTGGAAGCAGATACGATAGTGAGTTTTAAGGGGCATCTTGACAAACACACGGATAGGATGGGAATAGAGGGGTAGGGTCCCCGGAAGGGTAGGGGGGGGGGTTTTAGTTCAGTCGGGCAGCATGGTCAGTGCAGGCTTGGAGGGGCCGTGCTGTTCCTGTGCTGGAATTTTCTTTGACCTTTGTTTGCGGATTGACTGTCTGAGAGTTTACTCTGCTGCAGGAGATAGAGTTGCCATTGAACCTGGCATCCCCAGGGAACTGGATGAACATTGCAGAGTTGGACGTTACAATCTCTCGCCGACCATCTTCTTCTCCGCTACTCCTCCGGATGACGGGAATCTTTGCCGATACAATACCCATGATGCCAACTATTGCTACAAGTGAGTATCGGTTACTTAAGGAGAAATGACCCTGATGGGTTTTTTTTTCTCAGAACATTGTTGGGTAAGTTTATTTATTAGTGTCACAAGTAAGGCTTATTATTAACACTGCAGTGGAAATCCCCTCGTCACCCTCACTCTGGCGCTTGTTCGGGTACACTGAGGGAGAAGTTAGCATGGCCAATCCACCTAACCTGCACGTCTTTCAGACTGTGGGAGGAAATCCATGCAGACACGGGGAGAATGTGCAGACTCCACACAGACAGTGACCCGAGGCCAGAATTGATTCAGGGTCTCTGGAGCTATGAGACAGCAGTGCTAACCACTGTGCCACTTTGCTGGTAGTAGGCTAACATTGGAAAATTATGACAGTTGACAATTTGACTGTGTCCAGGCAAGGAGAAATCTAACATTTTTAATCATACATTACCAGGAGGAGGCTTTGGAGAGGCTACAGAAAAGATTTACCAGGATGTTGCCTGGCCTGGAGGGCATTAGCTATGAGGAGAGGCTGGAGAAACTTGGTTTGTTCTCACTGGAATGATGGAGGTTGAGGGGTGGGTGACCTGATAGAAATCTACAAGATTATGAGAGGCATGGACAGAGTGGATAGTCAGAAGCTTTTACCCAGGATAGAAAAGTCAATTACTAGGAGGCACAGGTTTAAGGTGCGAGGGGCAAGGTTTAAGGGAGATGCATGAGGCAGATTTTTTAGAGGGTGGTGGGTGCCTCCCAGTGGAGGCAGTGGAAGCAGATACGATAGTGAGTTTTAAGGGGTATCTTGACAAATACACGAATAGGATGGGAATGAAGGGGTATGGTCCCTGGAAGGTTTTAGTTCAGTCAGGCAGCATGGTCAGTACAGGCTTGTAGGGGCCGAAGGGCCTGTTCCTGTGCTGTAATTTTCTTTGTTCTTTGTACATTAATCTAGTGTACATTTCATTTAATCCATTAGACCATTAGATTCAACATTAATATTAGCATCACCCTATTAGGGGATACTGTGACTTACTGGCAATGCCCCAGGAGTCACAATCCAGCAGTCCTCTGGATTGAGCTAATGCTCAGGTGAAATGGGTTCAAATCCCCCCACGGCAGCTGGTGGGATTTAAATTCGATTAATAAATACAGAATTGAAAACTAGTTTAGTAATAGTGGCAATGAAATTTACCACCTTTTGTCATTAAAAAACAGAAACTCAGTTGATGTTCGGGGGACCCGGGTTCGAATCCCGCCCCGGCAGATGGTGGAATTAAGAATCTACTGATAACCATGAAACCATTGTCGGAAAAACCCATCTGGTTCACTCATGTCCAATTAGGGAAGGAAATCTGTTGTCCCTACCTGGCCTGGCCTACAGGGGCGGAATGGTGGCACAGTGGTTAGCACTGCTGCCTTAGAGCACCAGGGACCCGGGTACGATTCCTGGCCTCGGGTCACTGTCTATCTGGAGTTTGCACATTCTCCCCGTGTCTGCGTGGGTTTCCTCCGGGTGCTCTGGTTTCCTCCCACGGTCCAAAGACGTGCAAGTTAGGTTGATTAACCATGCAAAATTGTCAGGGGGACTAGCTAGGGGTAAATAGATGGGGTTATGGGGATAGAGCCTGGGTTGGACTGTGATAGGTACAGATTCGATGGGCTGAATTGCCTCCTTCTGCACTGTAGGATTCTAAGTGACTCCAGACCCACAGCAAGTGGTCAACTCTGAAATGGCTGAGCAAGCCAATCAGTTCAAGGGCAATTAGGGATGGGCAACAAATGCTGGATTTTTAAAAAATTCGTGGGCCATGGGCTTGCTAACATTTATTGCCCATCCCTAGTTGCCCTTGGGGGGGAAGTTGAGAATCAACCACATTGAGGTGGCTATGGAGTCACATGTAGGCCAGACTGGGTAAGGACGGCAGATTTCCTTCCCTAAAGGAACCAGATGGGTTTTTACCGACAATCGACAATGGTTTCACGATCATCAGTGGATTCTTAATTCCAGATTTCTTTTATTATTGAATTCAAATTCCACCACCTGCCCTGGTGGGATTCGAACCCAGGTCCCCAGAGCGTTAGCTGAGTTTCTGGATGAATAGTCTAGCCATAATACCACTAGGCCGTCACCTCCCTTTAGTGAAACATGCGTGAGTGGCATTTCAGGCTTCACACTTGACTGTCGCTTCCAAGTAGGGCATTCCTTTCGGAGATGTTGTAACTCCTGTGAATCAAAGAGCATTCGGGTAAGCACGGAGGCATGCCGTGTGAGAACAATAGGCCCAGTGATCATCTTTTGGATTGCAAACAGAATTTCCACTGCATTTCCCTGACACATAGTGAAACAATATTGGTCATGTTACATCGCTCTGTAAGAGTAATCCATCAAACTGTTTTTTTTTTGAGTAGTGATTTGAAGTTACGGAACGCAGCAGTGTTTATTTAAAACTAGCTCCTAAACAGGTAAGCCTGTTCCACGCTAGGAGGGAAATAGAAAGTGTCTTGTTAAAGTCTCGCTACAAGGAGTTGCTCACTCCCCACCCCAGGAAGATGGTGAACAGTTTTGGTCCCCTCTCCTAAGGAAAGTTATACTGGTGGCAGTCCAGGGGAGGTTCACCAGGTTGATCCCAGGAATAGAGGAATTTTCTTATGGGGCGAGATTGAGTAGGTCGGTCTGTACTCACTGGAGTTTAGAAGAATGTGAAATATGTCAGAATCTCAGGGGGCCTGACAGGTTAAATTCTGAGAGATTGTTTCCCCTTCTGGGAGAGTCTAGGTCCAGAGGACGTAGAGTCAGAGTCCATTTAAGAGATGAGGAGGAGTTTCTTCTCCCAGAGGGGAATGGAATTCTTTACCGCAGAGGGCTGTTAAGTGTGTTCAAGGCTGAGATAGATAGATTTTTAACCAGTAAAGGAATTAAGGGTTATGGGGATAAGGCGGGAAAGTGGAGTTAAGGATTATCACATCAGATCAGTCATGATCTCATTGAATGGTAGAGCAGACTCAATGGGCTGAATGGCCTAATTCTGCTTCTATGTTTTATGATCTTATGCATTGGCTATTTTGTTGACCCTTACAGGAACACAGGAGTGAGAGTGGGCAATTCAGTCATTCCAGCTCACTCCGCCATCTAATATGATCACAATCTTATCCTGGACTCAACACCCTTTCCTGCCTGCTCCCCATTGCCCTTTACCCTAGGGGAGAAGGAAAGGAGAGGGTGCAGAATGTAGCATTACAGTCATAACTCAGGTGTAGAGATAGATCAGCTCAATGTATGATAGGTCCTTTCAAAAGACTGATGGCAGCAGGGAAGAAGCTGCTCTTGATTCAATTGCTACGTGACCTCGGACGGATGGAAAAAAGTGGAAAGGATTATGTCCAGGGTACGTGGGGTCCTTGTTTACGCTGACTGCTTTTCCAAGGCAGCAGAAGTGTAGACGGAGTCAATGAATGGGAAGCTTGTTTGAATGGTGGACTACACTACATTCACAACCCTTTGTAGTTTCTTACAGTATTGGACAGAGCAAGAGCCAGACCAAATGTGATACATCTGGAAAGGATGTTTTCTATGGCTGTGAAAATTGGTGAGAGTCTTAGCTGACATGCCAGACTTCCTTAGCCTCCTGAGAAAGTAGAGACGTTGATGAGCTTTTTAAGTTATAGCATTGGCTTGAAGGGACCAGGGCAGGTTGTTGGTGATCTGAACACCTAGAAACGTGAAGCTCTCAACCATCTCCAGTTCATCACCATCCTTATAGACAGGGGCATGTCCTTCACTAAGTTTCCTGAAGTCAATGATTATCTCCAGGGAGAGTGCAGGGTCCATTCATTCCTTAGCATAGACGGAGATGGCACTGATACAACGAGTTTCTTTTATTGAACAGAATTTAAAATGAAGTCATCACAGAAAGAGAAAATAACTCGAGAGAAAGATATACTGCCTTTATTTAGCAGTCCCGTACGGATCAAAGTACTCAAAACAGACAGAACAGATCTCTAAACCAATCCCTTTTTGGACGAAAAGGGATTGGTTTAGGCTAGTGGGTCATTGTTTTGTAACTGGTCGGCGCAACATCGTGGGCCGAAGGGCCTGTTCTGCGCTGTAATGTTCTATGTTCATAAAACAGTCTGGCCACTGCACACACGGTTCCAAAACTATATGAAATTGTTTAGTACATGCTGTTTCTGACTACCAAAACAATTCTCTGTGGCCATGGAGACTGTGTTTTGGGTATGAAAAGCAAGTTTTTGCTGCATTCTACTTTCAAAAATGCGGTCAGCTTTTCCAGAGAATCCCAGCATGCCTGCTGAGTTTTAAAATGTAGTTGAGTTAATTTTTTTTAAGCTTTGCATTTAAATGTAATTGCATCGGGGCAGAAATATCTAAAAATGAAATCTTTGCACATATGAGGCAAACCACCCACTGGTTCCACAATAGTGAGCCTGAGGGTAACGGTCTTTTATTCATTCTGTTGCTAAATTGTATCCAATCCTTGCATCATGAAACAACTTGATCCGACCGGATTACAGTAAATCTCGGATTAATTGATCGCTCAAAAATAATTTATTCACCAACGGCCAGCTGATGATTTTGAATGATTTGGAGTTCATAGAATCCCGACAGTGCAGGAGGGGAGGTTATTTGGCCCATCGAGTCTGTACTCACCCAGTCCCTAACCCCGTAACCCCACATATTTAACCCTGTTAGTCTCCCTGACGCTAAGGAGCAATTTAGCACGGCCAATCCACCTAACCCGCACATGTATGAGGGAACCCGAGCACCCGGAGAAAACCCATCTGGACACGGGGAGAAAGTGCAGACTCCGCACAGACAGTGACCCAAGCCAGGAATCGAACCCGGGTCCCTGGCGCTGTGAGGCAGCACTGCTAACTACTGTGCCACCGTGCCACTGAGTCCCTGGCACTGCCTCAATTATTTTTACAACTGGGCAGCACGGTGGTACAGTGATTAGCACTACTGCCTCCCAGTACCAGGAACACCATTAACATCGCAATGAAGTTAATGTGAAAATCGCCTAGTCGCCACACTCCGGTGCCTGTTCAGGTACAACTGAGGGAGAATTTAGCAAGACCAATCCCCCTTACCTGACATCTTTGAACACTAAGGAGAAATTTAGGATGGTCAATCCACCTAACCTACACATCTTTGGACACTAAGGGGAAATTTAGTATGGCCAATCTACCTAACCTGCACATGGGGCGGCACGGTAGCACAGTGGTTAGCACTGCTGTTTCACAGCTCCAGGGACCTGGGTTCGATTCCTGGCTCGGGTCACTGTCTGCGTGGAGTTTGCACATTCTCCTCATGTCTGCGTGGGTTTCCTCCGGGTGCTCAGGTTTCCTCCCACAGTCCAAAAATGTGCGGGTTAGGTTGATTGGCCGTGCTAAGAAATTGCCCCTTAGTGTTTTGAGATGTGTAGATTAGAGGGATTAGTGGGTAAAATATATAGGGATATGGGGGTAGGGCCTGGGTGCAATTGTGGTTGGTGCAGATTCGATGGGCCGAATGGCCTCTTTCTGTACTGTAAGGTTTCTATGTTTCTTGTTTTTCTATCTTTGAACACTAAGGGACAATTTAGCATGGCCAATCCACCTAACCTGCACATCTTTACAGTGTAGGAGGAAACCCACGCAGTCACGGGGAGAACATGCAAACTCCACACAGACAGTGACCCAAGCTGGGAATCGAACCCGGATCTTTGACGCTGTGAGGCAGCAGTGCTAACCACTGTGCCACCGTGCCGCCCTTCCCTGTTCACAGCCATCCGGGTACAAGTCCAACTTGTTTGCCCGAGGGATATTTTTGGCAGATGACCTTGCAGAGGAGGTAGGGTCATGCCGTGATAGTGCCAGTATCCTGAATCTGCTCCTTGCCGGCGTGAATCTGAATTGGGAATATTCACTCCCTCAGCCTATTTTGGATTTAACCGTAGCAAATCCAACCGTAGCTGGACATCTGTTTAAAAAAACAAACCGGATGCTCAAGGAGACCAGAATTTCCGGAACAAAAAAGCGTTGTGTAAACGAGGAGGTTATGTTGGATAAAGTTCGTCTTTAGCATCAACTTTAGCAACCTTAGTGAGGCCTCATTTAGAATATTGTGTTCAATTCTGGCCGCCACACTATCAGAAGGATGTGGAGGTTTTGGAGAGGGTACAGAGGGTACTAGGATGTTGTCTGGTACGGAGGGCATTAGCTGTGAGGAGAGGTTGGAGAAACCTGGTTTGTTCTCACTGGAGCGACGGAAGTTGAAGGGTGTCCTGATAGAGGTTTACAAGATTATGAGGGGCACGGGCAGAGTGGAGAGTCAGGAGCTCTTTCCTAGGGTAGAAAAGTCAAGTACTCGGGGACATGGGTTTAAGGTGCGCGGAGAAAAGTTTAGAGGGGATGTGCGAGGCAAGCTTTTTTACACAAAGGGTGGTGAATGTCTGGAACGTGCTGCCCGGGGAGGGGTTGGGAGCAGGAAGGATAGTGGTATGTCAGGGGCAATTAGACAAATACATGAATAGGACAGGAATGGAAGGATATGGACTCCGTTAAGTGCATATGGTTTTAGTTTAGGCAGGTATCATGATTGGCTTGGAGGGCCGAAGGGCCTGTGCTGTACTCCTCTTTGTTCTTTGCTCAGATGCACTCATTTGGTGACATTCCTCGTAGAATCATAACAGTCGCCTGGGTCCAAAAGTACAGAACATGTTGTACTGAAAACTGCATAGTAGCTTTTTCCAAGTCTCACGGTCAATGCCGTTTGATAAAAGTTATTTGATTTAAATTGAAACAGACTCTGCAAAAGCCTACCAGGGTATTTTGTACCCAGTTGGTTCATTTGTGGGCAGCATGATGGCACAGTGGTCAGCACTGCTGCCTCACAGCGCCAGGGACCCGGGTTCGATTCCCGGCTTGGGTCGCTGTCTGCACATTCTCCCCGTGTCTGTGTGGGTTTCCTCTGGGTGCTCCAGTTTCCCCATAAGGTCCGAAAGAAGTGCTGGTTAGCTGCATTGACTCGAACAGGCGCCGGACTCTGGAGACTGTGGGAAATTTCACAGTAACTTCATTGCAGTGTTAATATAAGCCTTATTTGTGACTAATACATAAACTTTTAAACTTTACTTTGAATTTCCGATTGACATTTGGAGGGTGATAAAATGTCATGGAAACATAGGAACTAGAAGCAGGGTTAGGCCATTCTGCCCTTTGAGCTTGTTCTACTGTTCATTTTAATCATGGCTGATCATCAGATTCAATATCCTGATCCACCCCCTTTCCCCCCATA
Organism: Prionace glauca; assembly: GCA_037974335.1. Lineage (NCBI taxonomy): Eukaryota > Metazoa > Chordata > Chondrichthyes > Carcharhiniformes > Carcharhinidae > Prionace > Prionace glauca. The sequence goes on from CM075753.1 coordinate 1,127,446, forward strand.
TCCCTTGATTCCTTTAGCCCCAACAGCTATATCTAATTTTTTCTCAAAATCACAACATTTTGCCCTCAACAACTTTCTGTGGGAGTGAATTCCACACATTCACCACCCTCTGGGTGAAGAAATTTCTCCTCACCTCAGTCCTATAAGGTTGACCCTCTATCCTCAGACTATGAAACCCCTCGTTCTGGACTCCCCCACCACTGGAAGCTTAGGCTGGAATTTTACTGGCTCGCCTGCCACAGGAATCGGAGCAGGCGAGCGACAGAGCCTGGGAAGGTCCATTGACCTTGGGATAAAATCCTGCCCTTTATTTCTGATTCCGCCCTCTCACTCTTCTAAACTCCAGTGAATACAATCCTAACCGACTTAGTGTCTCTTGCTGCCCCACAGCGCCAGGGATCCGAGTTCGATTCCTGGCTTGGGTTGCTGTTTGCACATTCTCCCCGTGTCTGCGTGGGTTTCCTCCCACCGTCCAAACATGTGCAGGTTAGGTTGATTGGCTGTGCTAAATTGCTCCTTAGTGTTAGGGGGACATCAGGGAGATTAGTAAATATGCGGGGTTACCGGGATAGGGCCTGGGTGGATTGTTGTCAGTGCAGACTCAGTGGGCCTCCTTCTGCATTGTAGGGATTCTATTCTATTCCATGATTCTCTTCATATGACAGACCTGCCATCCCAGGAATCAGCCTGGTAAACCTTTGCTGCACTCTCTCTGTAGCAAGGACAACCCTCCTCAGATAAGGACACCAAAACAGCCCAGAATAAACGCCTTTGGATTAGCAGAACTAAACTATGGTCTCTCCATTCTGCCCTTCAGTTGAAAGCGATCATGTCTCAGATTATATTTGTTAGAAATATAGGCAGGATTTTATGAAACAAATTCTAATTACTAATCAAATGAGAAAGCGGGAGAGTTCCAGACTCATTTTTTTGGGTGGGTTTAAGAAAAAAGCAATCTTATGGCACTGAGTCAAATAAAAAGTGTCAGAATGTGATTCTTGCCAGTAGGGGGCAGGGTGGAGCCTAATCTTGCTGGGATTTATTATTGTCACACGGATTGGGATACAGTGAAAAGTATTGTTTCTTGCGCGCTATACAGACAAAGCATACCATTCATAGAGAAGGAAAAGAGAGAGTGCAGAATGTAGTGTTACAGTCATAGCTAGGGTGTAGAGAAAGATCAACTTAATGCGGAGAAGGTCCATTCAAAAGTCTGACAGCAGCAGGGAAGAAGCCATTCTTGAGTCGGTCGGTACGGGACCTCAGACTTTTGTATCTTTTCCCCAACGGAAGAAGGTGGAAGAGAGAATGTCCGGGGTGTTTGGGGCCCTTAATTATGCTGGCTGCTTTGCCAAGGCAGCAGGAAGTGTAGACAGAGTCAGTAGTTGGGAGACTAGCAGAAGCCAGTTGTTGAACTCTGGGGGCGTTATTGAGGGTTGGAGGGCAAAAATCCTGATTTTTTTTTTGCCTCTCGCCCGATTTTACTGGCTTGCCTTGCCGATTGACCAGAGAAACGAACTGGTCAGATTGCCCCCAGAAAGTTATGGAAAAACTCATCAGATTATAGATTCCCTACAGTGCAGAAGGAGGCCATTTGGTCTATCGAGTCTGCACCGACCACAATCTCATCCAGGCCCCGTTCCCCATAACCCCACATATCTACCCTGCTAATCCCCTTGACACAAGGGTCAACTTGGCATGGTCATCTAACCAACAAGTCTTTTGGACTGTGGGAGGAAACCGGACCACCCGGAAGAAACCCAAGCAGGTACAGGGAGAACGTGCAGACTCCACACAGACAGTGACCCAAGTCGGGAATTGAACCCTTGTCTCTGGCGCTGTGAGGCAGCAATGCTTTTTTATTCATTCATGAGACATGGGCATCGCTGGCTGGGCATTTATTGCCCATCCCTAGTTGCCCTTGAACTGAGTGTCTCACTCGGTCATTGAGGGCAGTTGAGAATCAACCACATTGCTGTGGCTCTGGAGTCACATGTAGGCCAGACCGGGTAAGGATGGCAGATTTCCTTCCCTAAAGGATATTAGTGAACCAGATGGAGTTTTTCCAACAATCGACAATGGTTTTATAGTCATCATTAGTTTCTTAATTCCAGATTTTTTTTTATTGAATTCAAATTCCACCATCTGCTGTGGCGGGATTCGAACTCGGGTCCTGAGAGCATTAGCTGAGTTTCTGGATTAATAGTCTAGCAATAATACCACTAGGCCATTGCCTCCGCAGATACTGGGGATCTATCTTGAGAAAGATGCAATTTGTGCTTAACCTAGTAGCTTGGCTTTATTATTAATTGTGGTAAGAATATATTAGCTAGCTTTCCTTCCCCCATAAGTTGCTCTTGATTGTCACCGTTCTGCTGAGACAAAGGATGGAAGGAGAAGGCTTTCTTCTTTCTCCCTATTAGAATACCGTGAGACACTTTTAGATCGCCCATTTCAAGTCAAAGTGAACAAGCGTGGGTTGTGACACCCAAAAGTTCATTTTTAAGCCAGTCCGTTTGAGCTTATATGAGTCTATGCAGTTTTCATACAACATGTTCTGTTCTTTTGGCGACTGTTTTGTTTCCACTATAACCAGATGAGTGGATCTGAGTAGATGCTAAAGAGGAACTCCTGTCCTACGTAATCTCCTGGTTGATGTGAGTTTTTTTTTTGTGGGAACTTCTGATCAGCTCAGCAGTTCTGGGTTGGGTGTGAGATGTGAATTCTATTACTCTGCCAAGCTAGTCGGGCTAGATAACTCATCTTTCCAAATATAGAAATTGCAAGGCTGTGGTTATTCTTGAGCTTGGCAAGGAAAGAACCTGAACCTATATAACACCTCTCTTGCCCTCTGGACATCTCAGTGCTTACAGCCAAAACATAGCTACCATTGTGATGTAGCAATCAATTGGCACACAGCAACACCACAAAGAGCAGTGCGATTAAATTTATTTATTGGTGTCCCAATAGGCTTACATTAACACTGCAGTGAAGTTACTGTGAAAATCCCCCATTCGCCACACTCCAGCGTCTGTTCGAGTACACTGAGGGAGAATTTAGCATGGCCAATGCACCTAACCAGCACGTCTTTCAGACTATGGGAGGAAACCAGAGCACCTGGAGGAAACCCACGCAGACACGGAGAGAACATGCAAACTCCGCATAGACAGTGGCCCAAGCTGGGAGTCAAACTTGGATCCCTGGCGCTGAGAGGCAGCAGTGCTAACCACTGTGTCACTGTGCTGGAAGTCTCACAACACCAGGTTAAAGTCCAACAGGTTTATTTGGTAGCAACAGGATTGCCTGTTGAAGGAGCAGCGCTCTGAAAGCTTGTGGCTTTTGCTACCAAATAAACCTGTTGGACTTTAACCTGGGGTTTTGAGACTTCTTACTGTGCTGCCCCCAGTCCAACACTGTGCTGCCACAGATAACCTTTTTGATTTTTGGTGCTAATTAAAAGCAATAAATTATTTTCCTTTATTGTATGGTTGCCTCGTGCCCATTTCAAAGCCTATTTTAAAAGAATATAACAAACCCCGGACATTTTCTCTTCCATCGAGAAAAAGATAAAAGTCTGAGATCACATACCAAAAGACTCAAGAACTTCTTCCCTGCTGCCATCAGACTTCTGAATGGGCCTATCTTGTATTAATTTGACCTTTCTCTACTTCCTAGCTTTGACTGCAACACTACACTCTGTATACACTCTCTCCTTTCCTTCTCCTCTATGTACTCTATGAACGGTATGCTTTATCTGTATACCACGCAAGAAACAATACTTTTCACTGTATCCCAATACATGTGACAATAATAAATCAAATCAAAGAAATGTTGCTTGACAGAGTCTGAGAATCGTTCTTAAACTGGTGCAGAGCTTGAGTACATTCAGGAAAAGCAATATAGGGGTGAGATTTTCCCGCCACATTCGCCCCAAAATCGTAAAATTCCACCCGAGGTCAATGGACCAATACATGGTCCACTCCCCTGCTCCCACCAGCTATGATTCCCGTGGCAGGTGGGACAGGAAAACTCCCCCCATGCGAATGAAAATTGTCCTCTGCAAGGAAAAGGAACCTGTCCAGGCATTGTGACTTCTTTTGAATTCAGTAAGAGGTCGGGGACAGTATTTTCAGTCAGTGGCAGTGCCTCACAGACACTTAACATAGGAGATAGATAGATAGATAGATGGCAGCATGGTAGCACAGTGGTTAGCACTCACAGCACCAGGGACCCGGGTTCGATTCCCAGTTTGGGTCACTGTCTGTGTGGAGTTTTAACATTCTCCCCGTGTCTGCGTGGGTTTCCTCCGGGTGCTCCGGTTTCCTCCCACAGTCCAAAGGTATGTAGGTTAGGTGGATTGGCCATGCTAAATTGACCCTGAGTGTCAGGGGACTGGCTATGGTAAATGTCTGGGGATGGAGGGTGGGATTGTGGTTGGTGCAGACTCAATGGGCTGAATGGCGTCCTTCTGCACTGTAGGTTCTATAGGAACAGGAGGAGGCCGTTCGGTCCTTCGAGCCTGCTCCACCATTCATCACGATCATGGTTGACCATCCAACTCAATAGCCTAATCCTGCTTTCTCCCCATAACCTTTGATCACGTTTGCCTCAACCAATCAGAGCTGACGAGCTAACCAATCAGCACCCGCTTCTCCTACAGTATTAATTGTTGCTCCCTTTGAAATTTGCTGTTCTTCAGTCTGTCCTGATGCGTGCGGGATGGAAAACTTTGACAGCACCCCTCTTGTTTTCAGATTAGTCTGGAAGAATTAGTTTTTCTGGTTTTTCTTTCTTGTTTCAGGCTCCCCGAGTCTGTGAGCTTTGAGGAAGGTGCGATGATTGAGCCTCTCTCTGTCGCAATCCACGCCTGTCGTAGAGGAGGGATAACAATCGGCAGCAAGGTCTTCATATTAGGGGCAGGTAGGTGCCTCACCTTATACATTACTATTGGCAGCGGCTAAATGTTGTACCTGAATTCCTTTAGCTCCATTTCTCAACTTTGAGGGCAGCACAGTGACTGTCTGTGCGGAGTTTGCACATTCTCCCCGTGTCTGCGTGGGTTTCCTCTGGGTGCTCCAGTTTCCTCCCACAGTCCAAAGCTGTGTAGGTTAGGTGGATTGGCCACACTCGACATGAATGCTAACCTTGCATTTGCCTTCCTAACTACCAGCTCAACCTGCCAGCTAACCTGATGAGAATCCTGAACTAGGAACCTAGGAATCTCCCAAAGAGAGAAGATGTGAGGCTCTCGACAACTCTGCAGCTGTAGGCCAAGGCTCCTTGTGAATAGAATAGAACCCTACAGTGCAGAAACAGGCCCTTCGGCCCATCGAGTCTGCACCGAACACAATCCCACCCAGACCCTATCCCCATATCCCTACACATTTACCTGCTAATCCCTCTAACCTACACATCCCAGGATACTAAGGGGCAATTTTAGCATAGCCAATGAACCTAACCCGCACATCTTTGGACTGTGGGAGGAAACCGGAGCACCCGGAGAAAACCCACGCAGACACGAGGAGAATGTGCAAACTCCACACAGGCAGTGACCCGAGCCGGGAATCGAACCCAGGACCCTGGAGCTGTGAAGCAGCAGTGCTAACCACTGTGCTACCGTGCTGCCCAGCACGGGCGTGCTTTGTCTTACAATGGCCCTGGGAATGTTTTATTACATATAAAGACAAATATAGGTCATTGTTGTAGTGAAGAACAAAAGTAAAAATCTACACCTGGGATTCTCCAGTCCCGCTGAGTGCTGGAGTTTCCATTCTCGCTGGTAGCAGGAATGGAGTTTAAAATCAATCAAATAAATGTGGAATATAAAGCTAGTCTCAGGAATAGTGACTATGAAAATATCATTGCTTGTTGGAAAAACCCATCTGGTTCACTAATGTCCTTTAGGGAAGGAAATCTGCCATCCTTACCCGGTCTGGCCTATATGTGACTCCAGAGCCACAGCAATGTGGTCCACTCTTAAACCTTCTTGGAAATGGCCCCTAGCAATAAACTCAGTTCAAGGGCAGATACGGATGGGCGACAAATGCTGGCCTTACCCGGATCCCATGAAGGAATAAGGCCGGAATCTTACCACCATTCACGCCGGTGGGATTTTCCTGTCCCGCCGCAGCGAACGGAGATTTGGCTGGCTGCCAGATTCTCCAGCCTCGCTGCAACGGGACCATGACTTGAACAGTGGGTAAGATCACACCCCACATATTTAAAAATGTACTCTGCTGTGGGATGGTATAGTCTTTCATCTGACAAGAATCCCAGTGAGTATTTAGCCAAACCTATTCCGTAATTCCTTGCAAATTCCCCTCTAGCGCAGCGCACAGTGGTTAGCACTGCTGCCTCACAGCGCCAGGGACCTGGGTTCGATTCCCGGCTTGGGTCACTGTCTGTGTGGACTTTGCACATTCTCCCCGTGTCTGCGTGGGTTTCCTCCGGGTGCTCCGATTTCCTCCCACACTCTGAAAGGCGTGCCGGGTGGGTGGGTTGGCCGTGCTAAATTGTCCGTTAGTGTTCCAAGATGTGTAGGTTCGGTCGATTATCGGGGTAAATGTGTGGGGTTATGGGAATAGGACGGGGTGGGCCTGGGTAAGGTGCTCTACTGGAGAGTCGGGGCAGACTCGTTGGGCCGAGTGGCCACCTTCTGCACTGTAGGAATTCTATAGCCGGAATTTTACCATCCCGCTCGCCACAGAGTGAGCGAGGGGTGGACCATGGAAAGGTCTGTTCGCCTTGGCCGGGGTTTAGGATGAGCGAGGCTGTAAATACAGCCCCATGAGTTGACGTGCTGGTTAGGGCGCATTGGCCGTGCTAAATTCTCCCTCAGTGTATCCCGAACAGGCGCCGGAGCGTGACAACGGGGGGATTTTCACAGTAACTTCATTGCAGTGTAAGCCTACTTGTGACACGAATAAATAAACTTTAAAACTCATACATATTTTAAGAGCAGGAGAACTGTATTTGCCGAGGAACTGAGTGTCAGACCCCACTTATCAAACGTCTCTCCTGTAGGTGAGGCCTGACACTGGGAAAGTTTACCCTGTTGTTGGTTAAATATTTTTTCCCAACCTCGCCAAGTGTTTTTCTAACGAACGACCTCTTTTATGCTTCAGGGCCAATCGGGCTGGTGAACCTGCTTGTTTCCAAGTCCATGGGAGCATGTCAGATTGTGATCTGCGGTAAGTTGTTAGTTTTGTGTGTCTCTCTTTTGTTCTCTCTGAATTTTAAATACAAAAGGAGGGCTGCTTCACCCAGAATCAATGTACTGTTCATCTGTCAGATTTCAAAACGCGGACACTGGATTAAACATTTCACACAGTATAATATCACCACCGTGCAGAGATAGGCCATTTGGCCCCTTCAGCATACACCAATAACAATCCCACCCAAGCCCTATTCCTGTAACCCTACTTACCCCCTTGACACTAATTTAGGGACAATTTAGCATGGCCAATCTACCTGTCCTGCACATCTTTGGACACTAAGGTGCTATTTAGCATGGTCAATCCTCCTAATGTACACATCTTGGGACATTAAGGAGCAATTTAGCATGGCCAATCTACCTAACCCACAAAACATTGTATCTTATTCTTTGATATTACGCACTTGTTTCCTTTTTACTCCGGCAATTTCTCACACTTCTTCATTATGCTTTCTGTCTGGGTAGGATATGCGAAACCTCTATGTCCACAACTCAAATACATTCAGCTGATCAATAGTCTGTTTGTTGGTTGTCCATATCTCCAGGGTACCAAACATAGATGTTAGAAGTGTTCCTTTCCTGAGACTGGGGTTCAGTTTATTTGATGTTCGTTCGAGCACAGCTCCCTCTTTATTTGCTGACTAAAATCGTACACGTTACCAGAGAAGGATGGACGGGTGACCTGATCGAGGTGTTCAAGATTATAAGGGCCATGGTCAGGCTGGATAGGGAGGGAGCAGCTGTTCCCTTTAGTTGAGGGGTCAGTTACAAGGGGAAACAAGTGAAAAGTGAGGGGTGGGAGGTTTAGGGGGGGGATTGGAGGAAAACCTTTTTTACCCAGAGGCTGGTGAGGGTCTGGATTGGGCTTCCTGGGAGGGTGGTGGAGGTGGGATGCCTCCCAGGATGAGTACTTGGCAATGCCATAACATTCAAGGCTATAGGTCAAGTGCTGGCACGTGGAATTAGGTGGGCAGCTCAGGGCATTTCAGCTGTTGGTGCAGACTCGATGGGCCGAAGGGCCTGTAATATTCACAAGTGTGACCTGGATCCCCTTGTTTCAGATATGTCGGTGAGTCGGCTGGAGATGGCTAAGCAGATGGGAGCCAGTTTCACCGTTGCAGTCGAGAGAGACACGAGTGCCAAGGAGCTGAGCCAGAAAGTGAAGCAGGTTCTCGGTGGAGCGATGCCCGATGTATCCATCGACTGCACTGGAGCAGAGTTGTGTGTACAGGCTGGAGTCTTTGTGAGTATGGAAGGTGCACACCCCATACCCGAGTGGTAATCGTACAATAGACTCAAGGGGCGGGATTTTCTGTCACGCTCACTCTGAAGTTGGAAAATCCCACTTGAGCTCCTTGGACCGGTGCGTGGTCCTTGACCCGCACAATTCCCATGGCGGGCGGAACAGGAAGATTCAACTCATAGAATCCGAAAGTGCAGAAGGAGGTCATGCGGCCCATCGAGTCTGCACCCACAACCCAGGCCCCATCCCCATAACCCCATTTATTAACCCTGCTAGTCCCCCACACACTAAGGAGCAATTTAGCATGGCCAATCTACCCATCCTGCACTTCTTTGGACACTAAGGGCCCATTTAGTGTGGCCAATCCTCCTAACCTGTACATCTTTGGACACTAAGGGTCCATTTAGTGTGGCCAATCCACCTAACCTGTACATCTTTGTAGTGTTGGAGGAAATTGGAACACTCAGAGGAAACCCACGCAGACACAGGGAGAATGTGCAAACTCCACACAGACAGAGACCAAGACTGGAATTGAATTCAGGTCCCTGGTGCAGTGAGACAGCAGTGCTAACCATTGTGCTGCTCTATGCTGGCTGCTTTTCCAACAGACTGGGAAGTGTAGACAGAGTCAAATGATGGGAGGCCGGTTTGCATGATGTATTGGGATATGTTCACGACCCTTTGTAGTTTCTTGCAGTCTTGGGCAGAGCAGGAGCTGTGATACATCTGGAAAGGATGCTTTCTATAGTGCATCTGTAATGGTCTCTTTTTAAACTGATATATGATTCAATCAAGGCGAGAAAGTGGTTATGTATTCTTGTAACTGTCCTCTATCATGAATTTAATCAAGGGTTTACGGGGAGAATGGGGATGAGAATCATACCAGCCATAATTGAGTGGCAGAGCAGTATCAATGGGCCGAATGGCCTAATTCATAGAATCCCTGCAGTGCAAAAGGAGACCATTTGGCCCATCGAGTCTATACCGACCACATCCCAACCAGGCCCTATTTCTGTAACCCCACATATTTACCCTGTTAATCTCCTGACACTGAGGGTCAATTTAGCACGGCCAATCCACCTAACCCGCGGATCTTTGGACTGTGGGAGGAAACCCACGCAGACACGGGGAGAATGTGCAAACTTTGCATGGACAGTGACCCGAGGCTGGAATTGAACCCGGGTCCCTGGTGCTGTCAGACAGCAATGCTAACCACTGTGCCGCCCAAACTCTGCTCTTATATCTTCTGATCTAAGTGTCGAAAAGTATTTGCAATTGATTGATGGTGACGTCTTGACTAACGAGTTCCTTAACAATGATTGTAGAATGAGATTGTAGAACAATTGCGTAACAATGCGTAACAATGATTGCGTAACAACAATGTAGAACAATGAGATTGTAGAACAATGATTGCGTAACAATGAGTAACAATGATTGTAGAATCCTTTTAGGGAAGTATTTAGACAAATGACTTTCACCGTCCAACCAAAATTTTGAATGTCACTCATCGCACGTATTTTATATTTTATTCTCAGGCTACCAAATCCGGAGGTGTGTTGGTTCTTGTCGGTATGGGTAAACCTACAGCAAGTATTCCCATTCTAGATGTGACAATACGCGAGATCGATGTGCGAGGGGTTTTCAGATACTGTAATACGTAAGCACCAAGGAGAATGAAACATACTTTTTCAACCTTACTGAAAAAAAAGCCCCTGGGTTCACTTAGTCAACTGCCGTTAACTTGAGTGAGAAATTCCAACCGCACGCAGTCAAGAATGCAAGGAATGAATGCAAGGAATAGATGC